>JAMPIV010002255.1:650000-675000 GCA_024509875.1 Oreohelix idahoensis | reverse complement strand
GTAGGTTTCTAATTTTTAAATTTTGCCAGGGCAGCGGCCTGATAGCCCTACTCTATACGATTCCCAACTGCCGTGGGATTTTTTAACGTGCGCAACTTGCACACGGTACCTTCCATTTTTCGCCCTTATCCGAGAAGGCTAGGCATCCGATCTCACTACTCATGAGACCAGGGGGAGTATGACATGTCTTAGTGGCCAGCTCCATCGAATAACACACAAGGTCTTAGTACATCTTACGGATAGTACCTATTTTTAAATTTATTTTCTCATGTGTCCTCCTTAAGTCTCACTTTCTTTCATTCTTCTTGGAGAAGGTCTCTTGTCCGCAACGTTGTCTATTTTCTTTGTCTTTTGTCCTAGTAAGACGCATCACCTTTTTTCGATTAAAACAAAATGTCCATCAACCTTGTCCCACGTCTTACTGCAGTTCCCCTCATGGTTCCACAACATACATCCAGATAGAAAAGCATGTCCTCTAAGATTTCAACTTGTTTAAATTTAGCATTTCCTTGTAAGCTATTTTAACTTTTTCATGGTTCTTACTCTCCAACGTAGGCCTTTTCACCATGTACCTGGATTATATTATTGAGCTGATTCAGCACAATTTCTAGCCGATTTTTAAACGCATGTAGTTAAGTTGTGTTAAAACCATGTACTATTGCCTGGTTAAAAGCATTCTGCTAAAGACAAAGTGTGTACGGTATCTTTTAATCTGTAAATAACTTTGCACTATCGCACTTTAAAAAACAAAAGTGCTGCATGGGCAGTGTCACAGAACATCATATTCATGCGTTCATGTCTGCATATCCTTATGCTACACTCCTTTATTTTAGTATTGCATAAATTATCCTTTTGTCAAGGGGATTTCCCTAGAATAAACGTACTTACTACTTACTTAGTCATTCCTCTTCTACCCTAGGGTGTAGAGGTTTGCCACAGAGAACGCCGTACTATCATGTCGGCTGCTTTTCTTCTGGCCTGGTTACAATGAGAAAACAGAATTCGGTCATTCAGAGATTGTCTAATGTTGTCCTCCCGGCGAAGTCTGGGTCGTCCTGAAAGTCTACATCTCTGGCTCTTAGTTTCCCATACTTGTCATGGTATGCATGGAGGCATATCTGGAGTCATCTTTATAAGAGCACCAACTATGCATAATGCTACAGTACACTTATGTGGAAGTGAACCTCCGTCTGTAAGGCTAATTACACCCTCACTAACTTTTGAAATTATCCATACACATCCAGGGATTCCCCCCTGCGGTGAAACTTGTTGAGAACCAAGCATTGCAAAATACGATTGGAGAAGTCACTTGAGCCCCATACGGGATTCTTTGGCTTTGACATAGTTGGCTGCATACAGGAGTATCTCACAGTGGCTAGTGATAGAGAGGGGGAGCTGAGAAGTGGCTCTGTGCAGGACGGGACAATTCCTTGGGAGAGCAAGAAACCAGAGCACAGTATAGTACTGCATAGTTGGAGAGCACCCTTGGATTGCGGGGAATGCACAGTGCCACGCATTTCTTACTCCATGTTGGGACCAGATGTGACGATTCTTTAAATTTGGTATTGGCTGATAAATAGTGGAAAGCTTAGCAGCCCTATTTAAACAACGACAGCAACTTGTCGTGGTAACATTTTCTTCCATTCTGCGTACATGGCAAAGTCATCGTAATTGGAACTGTTCCACTTAGGTCTGCAGAGCTGAGGTTTGAGGACATGACGTATTGTCTGGATGCGGACAATATTTATTCTTGTTTCTTCAACTACCTTCTTCAGATACCTTATGTCTAAAGCTTGGAGCTGGCTTTTCTGGGTTGCAGTCATTGTGCATGATTCGCATCCATAGGTCAATACTAGAACATAGGTAGAGCGGTAAACAGCCATTTCCGTTTTCTTGCTAATGTCTATTTTGCTGAGGAATCCTAAATTTATGGCCTATAAAAGTCTCATAGCTGTAGCTCTTTGGGTAGCCAACTCTTTTTTCATACATTCCTTTCGTCCATGACAGCTCCAAAGTATTTAAAGTGGTTGACCAGCTCCAATATCTGTTTTCCTAGAACAATATAGTGCCTTTTTCTTCTCGTGAAATCTATCGATTTTGTTTGAGATGCTGATTATATCCCTCTCTTCTCTAGCTCTTCCTTCAAGACTTGCAGGTTGGATTAAAAATATGCTTCTGATTTAACAATAAGGGCAACATCGTCGGCAAATGCCAGCTCTGAAATACAGATATGTCTTATCTTCTAATAACCCACTGGATGCATTATTGTCCTCTATTTACATGCGTTGATGACATCGTCCAAGATTAATATCAAAAGATAAAGTGACAGAATATCACCCTTTCTTACACAGGTCATGGTTCTGAACTCTCCCGACATATGGTCTGCCATCCTCACTGTCGAGAGGTGGTTAAAGCATATGTCAGATGTAATAACATTCTGAGTGAGATGCGTGTTAGTAGACAGACATACAGTCACAATTGCTAATGGATAGTTGTGTATGACAGGAGAGAAGAAAGAAATGAATATTTATTAAGTCTTTACTATCCTAGTACGCTCGCAACACTTGTAAATGCCATACATGTACTTTTCCTCTCCGAGGTGAGAAAAAGATCGCAGTAAGGACAAAACAGGTTAATATTCAGGTGACAGGTGAAATAGTAAGTACATTCGGACCGCTGAGAACACACACACACACACACACTCACACACACACACATATATATATATATATATATATATATATATATATATATATATATGTATATATGTATGTATATATATATATATATATATATATATATATATATATATATATATATATATATATATATATATATATATATATATATATACATATATATATATATATATATAAATGAACACACCTAGTCATAAAAAATATACGTACATCACTGATTATCACAAATAAATTTAAGAAAGCTAGTAGTGAGCAACAGAAAACCAAGAAAAGAATGTTAGAAATAGCGTACATAGGTCTCTTCATAAGCCGACCAATTCTGTTTCAATATAACTATTTCGGAGTGGTGGTACATCTCTTTAGTTGAGCAAGCTCTAAAGTAAATCCACAGGAAAATGGCGTGTGGCGGTTCGGTTGTTTACCACTCCCTAACTCGTTGATATGGATTACAGACTTGAAGTTGTCTTTCGGGACAGGTGTGAGCACGTGGTTTAAAAAAATACTAAGGCACTGGCCACTTAATTAAGAGCATGACTCTGGTGAATTGCTTTAGTACGCTGTGGCTGTCTTATTGGAGACGAGCTGAAGCTAACAGGTCACTTGTTTAGTGGTGTTGAAGAAAATTATTATGCATGGCGCATGTAATAATAACAACTCCATAAGATATAAGTTTTAGCTTAAACTAGGACGCCAGGAAATTAGGACATCCAGGAATAAAACAAGCAAATCCTGCGATTATGAAGCATGAAATCATGGCACGTGAGACGTGTACTATAAAACATGAAAACATGGAAAGCAATCCACAGGGGGTGGTCAGTCCCAAAGACTCTAAAATCTTCTTGATTTCACAAGAATTATTGCGTTCTAAAATGCATCTCGTACCAGGTTTACAAGCACAAATTAAACTCTGCTGGCAGGAGGTCCTTTGGCACTTCTGAAACAACAAGCCACGAATACATTTTTATTTATTTGATGGGTGGAGAGAGGGCTAGTAACAGCTGACCGTTATTGCCTCTACTCGTCCACCATCTTCGTCTACACAGTTCTGTGACAGACGAACTCAGCTGACCCTGAACTGTTGTATGATATGGTACGACCCTTCGTAACGACCCCTTCGGATAACATCAGTGCCCCCGTATATTGTGGTAACTTTTCGTCAAACGGGATTTTTTTTTCCACCTGGACTTAATAGCATGCAACCTTTCCACGCAGATTGTCAACACGTTTGCTGATTAATATGTGGACAGTTTATCTACCGTACATTCTGGTCATCGCATTGATTTAAGGAGAGGTTAAATCACGTCCACGGATATCTCTTGAGCAATCATATGCAGTTATTTTCATTAACTTGGCCCGGTGGGGGCGGTGCCAGAATCAAAACGATAGTAGCGGCACACGATCAAACAGGCACTGACGGATCTCAGGAAAGACTAGCGGCGCTATCAAAGGCAGTAGTGGTCCCTGAAACGAGCGACGCAAGTTTCATGCCGGTATTTCGTATCTCGGTGTTAACCACAGAACCGATCGCAGTGGGAGCAAACGGGAAAGCCGACGCGGACGCAGCGAGCGGAGATACGGAAGACCAGGGGCGGTATCTCTGTTTAGTCTGGTGGTCAGATCCGCAAAAGTCTCCTGAGATCTAGAAAGGTGTCAAATTCTAACATGTCCCCCCAATCTGGCATTCCAGTTAGAGATATGCAGACCACGAAGAAAGCTATTTTATCATTCGGTCGCCAGAGATTTAAGATTCACTAGCTATAGTACAAATTCTGCTAGATTTCCTTCTGAATTGGTGGCTACATTGGAGTGATTTCTTTTTCTGTGCACGGTATAATATATTTGTTAAAGTGGTCAGTGGTCTAGTGCTTTCATTTTATTTCACTGGATTTTGTGTTTATTTAAATCTATTAAATTAAACTCATCCCAAAAGTTCCAATGGTAAATTTAATGATATATATATATTATAATATTTCCAAAAATAATACATGCTTAAATGTTAAAGTAACTTTTAAAGTCGCGAAGGAATTTATAATTAATAAATTTAGTTAAGTCCTATATATATAGATGTGTATTTTAACCATTAGACTCGTGACGTGTTTTCTTAAATACATAATTAAATACGCGAGTGTATATAATAGTCTTAACGGTAAACTTATCGCGCGTTAGAATATTATTTGATTTTTGCGGTATGATTATGCTGTCATGGTTTTTCTATCTTTTTCTATAGAATGATCACCTTTGCAATCCCAGCAATAAAGAAATCATACTGAGTCTTCCAGACTCGGGTCTTAAACTTCCAGACATATTGATGAAACATTTTAAATTTAATCTTGTGGCGGTCCGATGCGGCCTAGCTATCATAATTACATGAAAGAAAGCCTACCCAAGAACATTTAAATAAACCATCAAATTAAATTACAATCTGTAAGATAAACTGGAAGATTAACAGTTGCCAGTAGCGATATTTTATTTAGTGCTCTGTTGTAAGAGAGTACCTATTTACCTGAACTGTGACTGATACTAGTTTTTCCTCACTGGATTTAAAACTTACCGGTCAGTTGCGATCATCACGCATTGAAGAAATTTTACCATCAGAGCCGAAATTAAAGAGACCACTTCATTTTCACCCCTGTGTCTAACTGTGTCAGTGCCATCCCATAGACTCCTTTTTATATAATAAAACACAAGAACTCTTAGGTTTCAAGTTCGGCGATAAGTGGGAATATTTGCTATCAGCTAACCTCGCTACATCTGAGGCAGGACATCGAAGTACCTGACATTTCCATATGTCAAGAGTGTGATTGCTGTCTATGGATTGTCTGATGCTGCAATCGGTAAGTGTGTATGGGTATATGAGTGTGGGCCCTCACAAGCGTGCATGAATGACAGGAGATTTAATTTTTGCAAACCATTTGTTAACTTGCCTACCGGGTAATACATTTTCTGTATATCCTGCATTGTTCCTTTAAGTGGGATATTTAGTTAACTCTGTTTACCCCCCCCCCCTCTTTTCATTTGCTTAGTAAAGGGAAGAACATTTGGGAATAACAGGATTTTTGTCTACCACCCATACCTAATATTGTAACACCTCTTTCAGACTAATTAAATTCACTGTTGGGTTACATTACCTATGTTCCTGATAACTATCTATCTTTGGACTGGGTTTATCTTTGTCTAATAAGCGGGAAGGGCTTAGTCGATACCAATCTTCTTCACCCCCTCCCCACCTTGTTATTTGTATTTTCTGTACGTATGATATTTTTTTCTGTAACACATGATTATTGTGGTGATTGATTTTAAATTGATAAATAAACAGCATAAACTTATTTAGTACTGTGTTGGAATACCCAAAGCCCAAATTTCCCCAATCCGTTTAATATAGTTTGTATTCACGTGCGTCTGTGTGTTTGAAGCACCAAATCGGTGTGAGAGCAGGTGTGTGTCTGGAAACTGGCAAATAATTGTTTGACCAGGAGAGATTGAAGAGAAGATTGAGAGGAAAGATATGTCGTAAATAAGTATGTCCTTACTCTCCCCAGTACTCTGTGAAGCAACTATTTACTCTCTAACCTTTTCTATCACTGAGCTTTCACCATCATTCTCCACTCTAAATAGGACTACTATTTCTAAGACTCTTTCTCTCAAAATAAATTTACGACAATATTTGGCTGGCTCGCCAGGATAAAGATATTTTGGACTCTGATCTAAGTCTGGGTCTAACTAGATAGAATGTGAATGATCTGTCTTTGTGAAGTAGGGAAATAAATAAAATTAATTACACCCCTAGACAACGCCTTTTAGTATTTGGGTCGTCCACACAGCATATTTACAGGTTGTTTTCTTTCCACAGCTGTAGAAAGTACGGATAATCATAAATTCGGTTAGCTAAATTATCCTCTGGCAGAGAAAATTAAATTTTTTCTTTGTAAGATTTGCTGGGATTGCGTGATTGTTTTTACAGTCACTAAAGGTTTTTGAAGTTAAAAAGAGTTGAGCTTAGCTAAAGGCGCCTTGTTCTGACTTCTTAAGTCTAGTTAACACGTCTCTTCTCATAAACTGACTTCAGGTGCGGAGTTTTGTGACGGAGAATTAAAATTATAGGGAAATTTTTTTTTCCTTTTAAATTGTTTTAATATAAATCTTTCTCTACCGTTAGTAAAAGTAGATTTTTTTCTAGTGTAACTTACCATTTTAACGTGGCATAGTCGCTTGCGTTAAGAGTCTTAAGTGACAATAATAGCAGCGATAAGTTTGCTTATTACAAAGTAGGAGGTAACCCAAGTAAATTTATACTTTTTTTTTCTCGTAGCGGCTTTGAGTTTTTTCCCTTCTTGTTCTTTCTTACTATTCTCTAGTCTTAGAAGCATCCAGTTCTTTGGCATGTCAGGGAGAATCAGGATAAGATCCATTTTGAGACAGGAGGCGAAGGACTCAAGATTAGAAGGAGAAGCCGCGAACCTGTTTGTCAACAGGGAACTTGAAAGGTATGATGCGGAGCAACAGAGAGCAAAAGCTGAGAGGAAGGAAGAAAAAGAGAGAGCAGAGAGGAAAGAAGCACAGGATAGAGCAGAGAAGAAAGAACCGGAAGAGAGGGCAGAAGCAAGGAAGAAGGAAGCGGACGATCGTCAATTGGAGCAGAAGAAAATTGAGGCAGAGATGGAAGCTCGCAGGGAAAGAGAGAAGAAGAGACAACGTGAGGAGAAAAAGAGGGAAAGACAGCACGAACTGGCGCTTAAGGCTTTAGAGAGTCGGGGCGCCTCTACTTCGAATAACGGAGAGCCGTCTTCGCCCCAGTCTCAGTCAATGGATCTCTCCAGCACTCAATCTGCCCAATTAACTGCGATGTCTTTTGCTTTAGAGTCTTTTCCTAGCCCCAATGAAAAAATAGACACCTTCCTAGAGAAATTCGAGAGGCTCGCAAATCTGTATGGGTTAGAGAGTATCCGTTGGGCACTTAAACTCTCAACGTCATTAAAAGGTACTGCTTATGACGTATATACAAAGCTGGGAACCAACCAACATGATTACGACATGCTGAAGAAGGCCTTGCTAGAACGGTTTGAGATGACCGCCCGAAAATTTCTGCAAATGTTCAGAAACAGCCGGAAAGAGAGCACGGAAACATTTCCGCAGTTCTCTTCACGTCTCACGGGCTATTTGACAAAGTGCATTGAATTATCTAACCTACCTCTTCCATATGAGGGACTACTTGAACTTGTTCTTGTGGAACAGATAAAGTCAACTTTGTCAAACGAAACCCGTAGATTTTTGGCTGAACAGGGCGCAGTCAGGCTTGAGGACATCCTCAATAAGGCAGAACACTATACCAATGCAATGGCCGAACTTCCCGGCACTAAACGTAAACCCGCAGATGAGCCATCTAGTAAACAAAGTCTAGAGCAGTCATCCTATTCCTCAAATTCCTCTCAGAATTATAACCAACGAGAAAATGATACCCAGAGACCTCCCCAGGAAAAATCGAAATTCTACAAAACCTGATTTTCCCCAAATAATAATTTTGATCAACCAACCAAGCGTACGTGGCAGCGTGGCCACCAAGGTCAAGGAAAATGGAAGACCCCTACACCAGGAAAGTCTGATCAGGGCAAGCAAACCGGGCCTAACCGCATCGGATGCCTGCATACAGCCTCGCCAGGTAGAGTCAATATCAGTGATTCTCAACATGAGGGGGACCGACCCTCAACGCGAGGAACTAATTTGGAATGGTACCTCAACTACTTGTCTCTTTGACACTGGATTAAGTTTTAGTTGTATTGTCGCCAGACACTTAGTCAAACCAGGTCAGGAGACAGAGGAAACCGTCAAATTTAGTGGAGTTTTCAGGAGTGATGCAACCAGGATGCTTCCTATCGCACTAGTAGAAATACACTCTGATTTTGTCAGAGGTGTTATTAAAGCGGCCATTATGGATGATCCCATCTACCCAGTTATCCTGGGATGCAGATATGTGTTTATTGGGAGACCGAAGGAGCCGATTGTGGCAGCGGTAACCACAAGAGGGCAAACCAAGAAGGAGAGGGAGCCTGCGCTAAATTTGTTGCCGAATGAACTGAAGGAGGCGCAACAAAAGGACCCCACTCTGGAGCTCTGCTTTAGAAAACTGCCCATAGCTAAGGACCCCAGACACAACGGAGAAATCTTTTCTAAGGATGGCGTATTGTATCGTAGAACGGGCAACCCGGACACGGGGAATAACCAGCTCCTAGTACCGACGCAGTACAGAAGCCAGATCTTAGAAATGGGGCACTCTCTTCCATTTAGCGGACATATGGGACAAAACGCCACTATTCAGCGAATAAAAACCCACTATTGGTGGCCAGGAATGAACTCTGACATTATCAGGTATGTGAAATCCTGCGCCCAGTGCCAACGGGTAGCACCCAAGCACTTGACACCCCCAGTACCCATGGGGCAAATGCCAATTGTGGGGACTCCATTTGAACGGGTTGCTGTCGACATCATTGGACCCCTGGAAAGTACCAAAAGAAGGAACAGGTTCATCCTGACCTTAGTCGACACTTGCACTATGTGGGCCGAAGCTATACCGCTAACATGCACGAATTCCAAGCATGTCACAGAAGCCCTCGTTGGTTGGGTTTCCTTCAAAATGTTTTGGCGGACACTAAATCCCCATACGGTAGCTTGTTGATGGAAGAGATTGTAACAATCCTGAGGAACCAGCAGATCTACGCAAGCCCTTATAATCCGGCCGGAAGTGGGTTAGTAGAACTAGTCAACGGAACCCTCACCAGGATGTTACGTAAGCTGGGTCAGGAGAAACCGGAAGACTGGGACCTATATATATATCGGCTGCCTTATTCGCCTATCGAGAGGTACCCCAAGATCTACGGGATTCCCGCCTGCTACACTTTTATTTGGCAGACCAATAACGGGACCACTAGAAGCCTTACTTCGGTCCCTGACAGTCCAAAAATCTGACGAGACAATCGTCTCTGCAAGCAAGTATGTATCTGAGCTCAAGGAAAGGTTAAAGCTAGGATGGGATCTAGATAACACCATCCTTAAGGAAGCCCGCGCTAAACATGCTAAAAGATACAATAAAGCTGCAAATGACAGAGAGCTCCAACCAGGGGAAAAAGTTTTGTTGCTACTTCCAACCGGAAGCAATAAACTGCGCATCGAATGGCAAGGGCCGTTTACTGTCCTTAAAAAGGTCTCATGTACCAATTACAAGATCTCCATCAAAGGAAAGGAGAAGGTCTTCCACATAAATCTGCTTAAGAAATATTTGGAAAGACCGGTGCCATCCTCCGAGCATCTCCTGGCTGTCGCCGTAGCAACGGATGATGAAGAAGATGATGATGGTTGCATGGAGTACCCATTGCAACCCACAGAATCCTTTAAAGATGTCAAGTTCGGCGACAATCTCTCACCAGAACAACAAACAGAAACCAGTGCGCTACTAAAACAGTACAGTGCAGTCTTAACGGATGTACCTGGTCGAACAAATCTCATCGAATTTGATATGAAATCAACAAACGAGACCCCTGTTCGAACCAGAGTTTACCCCATCCCGTACGCTAAAGCTGATGCACTTCGCGGAGAAATAGACAAGCTGCGTCAGGCAGGAATTATCAGTGAGTGTACATCTCCTTGCAGTTTGAGTGTAGTGCTGTTGCAGAAGCCCAATAAGGAAGTTCGGCTGTGTATAGATTACCGGCTGCTAAACGCTGTTACGGAATTCCAGCCCGAACCTCTCCAAACTGTTTCTGAGTTGTTCACCAAGCTCAGCAAAGCAATGATTTTCTCCAAGATTGACCTCAGTAAAGGTTATTATCACATACCAGTCAAGGAGGAAATTAAACCTTTGTTAGCTTTCAGCACTAGTGAAGGACATTACACATTTAATGTGATGCCGTTCGGATTGCATAACGCACCAGGAGTGTTCACCGGGATGATGAGGAAGCTTCTAGAACCTTTGCAAAGTCCCCATATCCATAATTTCATGGATGCCATATTAATTGCATCGGAAACCTACGACGAACATATTGATACGGTTGCTATGCTCCTCAGGAGACTACAGGAAACTGGTCTCACAACCAGACCTAGCAAATGTCTCATCGGGTTTGAAAAGTTAGACTTCCTGGGGCATACTATTTCTCACGGCTGTAGTTGGCCCGTTAAGAAGAACGTGGAGAAAATAATTGCAGCTAGAAGGCCCCGAACCAAGAAAGACACTCGTTTGTTCCTATCACTATGTGCATACTAACAGAAATACATCCAGAACTTCAACGGACTGACGGCACCTCTGACTGACCTCACAAAGAAAGGTTGTCCTCATAAGGTCATTTGGGATCAAAAGTGCGAACATGCGTACAGCACTTTGAAAGGACAGTTGTTTCTGCATACCCCATTCTGAGGTTGCCTGATCTCAAGAAACCTTTTGTACTGCGGGTCGACGCGTCAGGTCAGGGCATCGGGTCAACACTGCTTCAAGCAGATGACAGTAACCCGAACATGCTATTTCCAGTTGCCTAAATAAAGCTGAACGGAACTACAGCGTAGTCGAAAGAGAATGTCTCGCTCTGATTGACGGTATCAGACGCCATCATGAGTTTCTCCATGGTACATCTTTCACGGTGCAAACAGACCACGCTCCGTTAGCCTTTCTTGGTGCCAATAAGGAATATAACGCAAGGATCATGCGTTGGGCCCTTCTTTTAAGCGTTTATTCTTTCGAAGTGGAATATATTCCGGGAAGACAGAATGTCGGTGCGGATTTCCTGAGTAGAAACTGGACTACGGAGGAAGAGGAGGAAGTTGAAGATACCAATCATCCAAAAGCTACCAATCAGGGCAGCTTCATTGTCATAAATCAAACATGAAAAGATGTTTTCATGTCTCACAAGACGGAACGATTGTGACAGACGAACTCAGCTGACCCTGAATTGTTGTATGATATGGTACGACACTTCGTAATGACCCCTTCGGATAACATCAGTGCCCCCGAATATTGTGGTAACTTTTCGTCAAACGGTATTTTTTTCCACCTGGACTCATTAGCATGCAACCTTTCCACGCAGATTGTCAACACGTTTGCTGATTAATATGTGGACAGTTTATCTACCGTACATTCTGGTTATCGCATTGATTTAAAGAGAGGTTAAATCATGCCCACGGATATCTCTTGAGCAATCATATGCAGTTATTTTCGTTAATTTGGCCCAGTGGGGGCGGTGCCAGAATCAAAACGATAGTAGCGGCACACGATCAAACAGGCACTGACGGATCTCAGGAAAGACTAGCGGCGCTATCAAAGGCAGTAGTGGTCCCTGAAACGAGCGACGCAAGTTTCCTGCCGATATTTCGCATCTCGGTGTTAACCACACAACCGATCGCAGTGGGAGCGAACTTGAAAGCCGACGCGGACGCAGTGAGCGGAGGTACGGAAGACCAGGGGCGGTATCTCTGTTTAGTCTGGCGGTCAGATCCCCGAAAGTCTCCTGAGATCTAAAAATTCTAACATGTCCCCCCAATCTGGCATTCCAGTTAGATATATGCAGACCACGAAGAAAGCCATTTTATCATTCGGTCGCCAGAGATTTAAGATTCACTAGCTATAGTAGAAATTCTGCTAGATTTCCTTCTGAATTGGTGGCTACATTGGAGTGATTTCTTTTTCTGTGCACGGTATAATATATTTGTTAAAGTGATCATTGGTCTAGTGCTTTCATTTTATTTCACTGGATTTTGTGTTTATTTAAATCTATTAAATTAAACTTATCCCAAAAGTTCTAGTGGTAACTTTAATTATATATCTATTATAATATTTCCAAAAATAATACATGCTTAAATGTTAAAGTAACTTTTAAAGTCGCGAAGGAATTTATAATTAATAAATTTAGTTAAGTCCTATACATATAGATGTGTATTTTAACCATTAGACTCGTGACGTGTTTTCTTAAATACATAATTAAATACGCGAGTGTATATAATAATCTTAACGGTAAATTTATCGCGCGTTAGAATATTATTTGATTTTTGCGGTATGATTATGTTGTCATGGTTTTTCTATCTTTTTCTATAGAATGATCACCTTTGCAATCCCAGCAATAAAGAAATCATACAGAGTCTTCCAGACTCGGTTCTTAAACTTCCAGACATATTGATGAAACATTTTAAATTTAATATTGTGGCGGTCCGATGCGGCATAGTTATCATAATTACATGAAAGAAAGCCTACCCAAGAACATTGAAATAAACCATCAAATTAAATTACAATCTGTAAGATAAACTGGAAGATGAACAGTTGCCAGTAGCGATATTTTATTTACTGCTCTGCTGTGAGAGAGTACCTACTTACCTGAACTGTGACTGAGCCTAGTTTTTCCTCACTGGATTTAAAACTTACCGGTCAGTTGCGATCATCACGCATTGAAGAAATTTTACCATCAGAGCCGAAATTAAAGAGACCACTTCATTTTCATCCCTGTGTCTAACTGTGTCAGTGCCATCCTTTTTATATAATAAAACACAAGAACTCGTAGGCTTCAAGTCCGGCGATAAGTGGGAATATTTGCTATCAGCTAACCTCGCTATATCTGGGGCAGGACATCGAAGTACCAGACATTTCCATATGTCAACAGTGTAAATTATGTCTATGGATTGTCTGATGCTGCAATCGGTAAGTGTGTGTGAGTATATGAGTGTGGGCCCTCACAAGCGTGCATGAATGACAGGAGATTTAATTTTTGCAAACAATTTGTTAACTTGCCTACCGGGTAATACATTTTCTGTATACCCTGCATTGATCCGTTAAGTGGGATATTTAGTTAACTCTGTTTACTCCCCCCCCCTTTTTTTAAAATTTGCTTAGTAAAGGGAAGAACAACTGGGAATAACAGGATTTTTGTCTACCACTTATACCTAATATTGTAACACCTCTTTCGGAGTAATTAAATTCACTGTTGGGTTACATTACCTATGTTCCTGATAACTATCTATCTTTGAACTGGGTTTATCTTTGTCTAATAAGCGGGAAGGGCTTAGTCGATACCAATCTTCTTCACCCCCTCCCCACCTTGTTATTTGTATTTTCTGTACTTATGATATTTTTTTCTGTAACACATGATTATGCTGGTGATTGATTTTAAATTGATAAATAAACAGCATAAACTTATTTAGTACTGTGTTGGAATACCCAAAGCCCAAATTTCCCCTATCCGTTTAATATAGTTTGTATTCACGTGCGTCTGTGTGTTTGAAGCACCAAATCGGTGTGAGCGCAGGTGTGCGTCTGGAAACTGGCAAATAATTGTTTGACCAGGAGAGTTTGAAGAGAAGATTGAGAGGAACGATTTGTCGTAAATAAGTCTGTCCTTACTCTCCCCAGCACTCTGTGAAGCAACTATTTACTCTCTAACCTTTTCTATCACTGAGCTTTCACCATCATTCTCCACCCTAAACTGGACCACTATTTCTAAGACTCTTTCTCCCAAACAAATTTACGACACGTTCAACCTATACGTCGATTTATAATTAGGGTATTTAATGTAATTTTATTTTCAGTTGTGTGCTATATTCAGATAACTATTGTCTTTTTGCAATTGATGGTTTCAATTTATATTGAAATTTGTTCTATTCTTAAGTCGTGGTTTTTTGTTACTTCACTGTATTTCCTTATATTTTGAGTAGTCAATAATTTTATGTTAAAAATGGTTTGCTAGTTTTTGTTCATTAGTTACTTTTGGTTTGAATTGTTTTCCTGAAGTAGTATTGTTATTGTTATTATTATTACTAATATTGTCACTGTTATTAACCTTATATCTTTTTCTTTGTTTTGTGTATATACCGTTGTAATATCCATTGGGCTTCCCCTGGGGTATCTATACTTAGCACTTTATCGGTCAGATATAATGTTGTCGTAAATGTTTTAAAGATAGGTATCAGGAGTTAATTGGACAAGTCTGAGCTGAGTTGCTAATGGTAAGTAGGTGAGAATAAAGGTGTAAGAAATAGCTTCCACAAGTAAATAGTATAAGGGTAGAATCTGTCTCTAGATTTAGAAGATGCTCTGATGCAGCCTATCTTTACGACTGTAATTTTTTATTAGACAATACTACTCTCCATGCAAGTAACCTATATGTTTAACTATACACACAAACACATAGTTATGTAACAACAAGACACACAAACGTGACAACTATGGTAAATGGAGTATGGGTATGGGCTGAGCTGACCAACACAAGTAATTAAGTTTTCTTAAGTTCATTATCATATAACTTTTCCCAACATCAATATATATATATATATATATATATATATATATATATATATATATATATATATATATATATATATATATATATATATATATACACATATATACATATATACATATATACATATATACATATATATATATATATATATATATATATATATAAATATATATATATATATATATATATAATATATATATATATATATATATATATATATACACATATATACATATATACATATATACATATATACATATGTATATGTATATGTATATGTATGTGTGTATGTGTGTATGTGTGTGTGTGTGTATGTATGTATGTATGTATATATCAATAAATCGTGTACAGACATAGGAAGATAACCCAATAATGCTCTCCCTATTGTTGAGAAAAGGATCCCGCAAGAAGTAAATAACCCCAAAAGGTCAAAAAATTAGCACTAGGGGTAGGATAGTGTTACATTCTCCCTTTTACACTGAGCTTGTTGAATAATAAAGAATGGCTGTGTATTATTTTCCGCCTGTATTTTTCTTGATTTTAAAAGTTGTTCGTAACAAAGCAATAGTGCTGATTGATGGTATTTGCGAATGGTGAAATAGTCTGCCCAATTCAATGTAGTAAGCTGACAACTCCGTATGTCTTTGAGTGTCCACATATATACATTTTTATTACGAATACAAGGTCATCGGGTTCATGGCATCAATAAAATTATACATTCAATTCAACTCATGCATTCCAATTTCGTCTCCTATATTAATTTCTCTATCGTCAAAAGGTCTGACTGTTTACACGCGAACAGCCATAGATTTGGCGACGTAAATATTCTGACAATTAATTTACAATACTCCCTGTATTACTTCTGAAAACGAAGACTACACATCAAAATGAGATGACTTGATCCTACATCCATACATAAGAAAAGCCGACCCTTTGGCTTATAGTTAAGGAGAACCTATGCACGATATATCTCGAGAGCAAAGCATAACGCGTCCGACTTGGAAAAAGTTCAGACTATGAAGGGTGTATATAGATCGTTGCCATGCGGTAGCTTACCAACGCATCACGTCATGTCTAACCATAGACAACCATACAAATTCGCGTTCAATAAATTATCTTTAAAAAGCACAAAACATCTTATATTTATAGCATACCAATATATTAACGCGTAAATTTAAAGTGCTCACAATTGCAGTGGCCAACATCATTAAACGTGTCGTAACATTCCCCTGACCGATCAGGGTTAAAAAAATCTATTCTATAGATTTGTTTACTAATAACTCGATTAATTATATCAAAAATTAAAAATTTACGACAAACGGCCCACGATGTTTTGAATAAAACAGTGTCGAAGGTCGTCGTCAATGTACTAACAATGTCACATAATAAATGTTAATATAACTAAGTTAACGAAAGAAACGTCAACAGTCAAGAAAGGAAAGTGAATTGTTATCTAATTAACTAAATGTGTATTAACTAACTTAAGATGTAGTGAATTAATCAAAGTCCTAAGGTATAACTAATTAAATATGGTTAAGTAATTAATGTAATAAAGTATGAATGTCATTTTATGTTATAGAATTAAATCTAATTAATTAAACTAATAAAGTATTGTATTAAAATTCACCAAGACAACAAAAACAAAAAGAACACACGATATATAAAAAAAAAATACAGAAAAGGACATAAATGAAAAATAGTAGTAAGTAATTAAAGTAAAAGAGTAGTTTAGAATCATAATACATAATGTGAATCATTAATTTTAAATGTGAAAGTTCTATCTAAATGGAGATTAAACTAAATTAATATACATAATATCTAGTACAGATATATGAAACCGAAATGTTAAATTATATTGAATGCAATTGGTATATGTCTAAATTAAAACCTAATTATCGTAAATATATTACTTATAGTGTATTAATGTTTATTTTATTCGAATAATAGTCTTGAGACCACCGAGTGTTGATAAATATATCCAATGTTTCTTCTATGAAGTTAGCATCAAATGTTTATTCTGAAGACGTAGATCCTAAGTGTTCAACGACGATCTGGAATGTGTATCCCGTAAACATTCCTACAAAGTTCAAGCGTATAGTGCTGGTAAATCACACTGGAAAAAATGTTAGATCGCTATGGACACTAACCAAAGTCCATCATAGCAAACACAGAGAACCAATAAAGGGTCTTGAATTGACTGGTATTTCCGGACGTCTAATGTAGATATCGTTAAGCCGATAGTCAATTACGTACCAATGGATATAAGGTAAGAAGAAGAACTTGATCACTTCAAATGTTGAAATCTTGGTATCATTGAAGAATGTATCACGTACCTTTTGGGCAATTGAATCATGATTGTTGTAACCTGCACCGATGAAGAGACGTATCTATGTCCTTGGATAGGAGAGATGTCAATATTGCAATACGTCATTGTTAGTCAAGGTTACAAAACACAATGTGGAAGAATGACCTGTACATATTGAAAACAGAATCGACGATCGAAAGGATGCAGATGATTAATAATGTTTATAGATATATTCATTGAAATCTCATATGAAGTCAAAATTATCATGTATTGGTTGTTAGTATGAATTGTCCATATGACCATAATCATGTAATCAGCAATGGGTAAACATGCCTGCGAATCAAAGTGGACTTAGCCAAATTGTATAACACCAAAACTGGTACTTATCTGGCTGGAATATATATCTTCAACCAGTGCTGGCATGCACCAACAGATAACGATTGATGTCTGGACTGATTGTTCAGGCGTTGACAGAACTGGTCTTCTTGATTAATTGAGTCCGTTGGATATTGACGCCTTTGGAATTTGATTTTGTTTGGAGTTTGTAACTGCCAAAACATTTTCGTTCGGCCAAGGTTATTACGTCATCTTGACCTCTAGTACGCATGCGCCTTGATCCAATTCTTATTCAAGTCTTGTCAAACGTAGGGAAAATGTAACACGTTCTTGACAATGCGAATATTCGTTTTGGAACAAAATTTTGTTATTTCTTGTACAAAAAATCGAATCCCCACACTGAGGCCGCCAATTGTTACATTCTCCATTTTACACTGAGCTTGTTGAATAATAAAGAATGGCTTTATGTTATTTTCCGCCTGTATTGTTCTTGATTTTAAAAGTTGTTCGTAATCGAGCAATTGTGCTGATTGATAGTATTTGCGAATGGTGAAATAGTCTGTCCAATTCAACTGTAGTAAGCTGACAACTCCGTATGTCTTTGAGAGCCCACATATATACATTTTTATTACGAATACAAGGTCATCGGGTTCATGGCATCAATAAAATTATACATTCAATTCAACTCGTGCATTCCAATTTTGTCTCCTATATTAATTCCTTTATCGTCAAACGGTCTGACTGTTTACATGCGATGCCGTATGTCGGTCATCCGGTAACGAACAGCCATAGATTTGGCGACGTAAATATTCTGACAATTAATTTACAATACTCCCTGTATTACTTCTGAAAACGAAGACTACACATCAAAATGGAATGACTTGATCCTACATCCATACATAAAAAAGCCGACCCTTTGGCTTATAATTAAGGAGAACCTCTGCACGATATATCTTGGGAGCAAAGCATAACGCGTCCGACCTGGACAAAGTTCAGACTATGAAGGGTGTATATAGATTGTTGCCATGCGGTAGCTTACCAACGCATCACGTCATGTCTAACCATAGACAACCATACAAATTCGCGTTCAATAAATTATCTTTAAGCGCAAAACATCTTATATTTATAGCATACCAATATATTAACGCGTAACTTTAAAGTGTGTAGCAAAATATGCGAGAATAAACGCTTAATTCAGTAAGATTTAGGCATAAAACGATAATAAATACATTTGCCCGCATGTGTCTGACGGTTGGCCTCTTCGACGCCAGCAGGCTGCTTTTTTGTGCAGTGCTAAGCCTATAGAACGATTTCACGGAAAAAGTCTGACACGCTTTAGTTTTGTTTTCGACAAACCCTACTAATAGTTAATTTTTGCCCAATCTGCTGATTACACTTTGTAGTCTAGCCTTACATTTAACTATTGGCGGAAGCATGCCGCAATATAGCTATCTGAAGTAACACTTTCTGTCAACTATGTAGCAAAATTAGTAGTAATCCTTACATTGTTTGGTAGTATTACAAGATACAATGCTAACTAGGAACGCAAATTATTAAACCCGCCCCGTCTACACCCCGCTTCGATGACACAGTCTGCAACGCATATATTCACACTGCGGAAAAGCCAGCCAAGGCATAACCATGCAGACAATTTTATTTCCTCCTAGTGGTAGCATTTCTGATGTAACTAAAACAAGTAGTTATTTGAAAAATACATGCTCGCAAGATGAAGGAGAGGAAAGATGGCGGACTTGTGTAAAATTTTATTTTACGATGGACGATGACATAAATTGGAAATTTTAAACCATTATGAAGTTCCCCATTAGAATTATATGGTAGTATGACGTAAAGTTAGCTGAGTAAGAATGTACTTTAAAATATATGATAGTCCCAGCATTAGAGAAGTTATTGAAGAAATACCAATATCTAGGAACACACGACCAGACACACTGGCGTTCCTGCTCATGTTTTTTTGGTAACGTTAGGGGGACGCGAGCTGGGAAAAGAGGCAGGGAGGTACATTCAAATTCGCTTGGGGTGAACAGAGTATGAATGGGAAAGGGGAACGGTAGGAGAAATGTAATCCTAAACGTGATATCTTTTGTATTGGGCATGACTAGAGCAGACGGGCCAATCGATCACCAGTTATTCAAAATTATTTTGGGTTTTTCATTCAAACTGCATTTGAATTCAAGTAGTAGAACGTTACGAATGGCAAGGCTGGTAGATATTAGCAAAAGGCTTTGACTATTCATTGCCAGTTGAACTAATATTTGTATACAGATACGCTGAAAAACAGCTGTGTTAATTTTAAACTTAAATAAAGAATAAATTATCAGTCTGTGCAGTTCGGAGGAAGCTGAGGCCATTTCTTCTCAAAATCAGCGTCATTTGTTTATATATTTCTTGATTGTGGTAAGGATATTTTATGAAATTTAATATGTTTGGTCCAACTACAAAAGTAAGATACTGCTATTGGGGAAAAAGTGAAGGACATGTCGGAAGCAGACATTGTTGAGTCCACACATTAAACGGTATCTGACTGATGTGTGTTGTTATAATTATGTTGACATATTATTGTATTAAAATAGTTTAGCAAGCCACTGTGTTCAATGAACACTGTTTACATGCCTAAAGCAAATATAAGTGAAAAGAAAAGAAGAGAAGATCATATCACAGGAAATGTGGTTACTCCACATTATTGTATGGAGGAAAAGTATGTGAACGTACCGTGGCGTATCTACTATAAGGACTTGAGGTGTGGTCACAGCCAGGTGGGAGTCCTGTACAATTCGGGGTGAGTGCATTTGTAAGGCACGCGAGGCTGACCCCATACCCACGTAGGAAATTAAGTGTTAGAATAAATGATCAGAGATAAAAGGCCAGGGTGTCCTTTTGTTGCAGAGGGTCTATGTTCCTGTTGCCGGCTGGTGACAGGAAACCTGCTGAGTGCTTATAAACGCCAACCAGTCTCCAACCAGACTTATATGCTGTCGAATATCCAGTAGGAGCTTTGGCGAGTGTTGAACTTGAAATTTCTGCAACTACCCATTGAATTATCTTACAACAAGGACTCCCAGGTGAAGAGTAAAACATCTGGGGAATCTCTGACATTTTCTTGTGTTTCAAAATATTACACAGGAATTTTATGGGGGTAGGATGAACTACAGCCCTCATATACAGTGACTCTCCCGGTAGATAACTAAAGTGAACTCTGTAATATTTCATCCAGGAAGGACATTTATAAATTAGATAAGTAAAGTGAACTAATTTAATATTTCATATAGGAAGGACATTTATAACTACATAATAACTTTTAGTTATTGGGCAGCTTGTCCCAACATTTTTAATTGTTCTATTCTGTAAACTATCTTGTCCTTATTTTCAAAGACCTGTCCACAAGCTATGAATGGACAGGCAAAATAAATTGTAAATATTTGTTCAAAGAAAAACTTAACTGCTAGTTATTAACTTCTTTAATAGAAACTTAAAGTGTTTGATTGTTGTGTACCATCATTCATTTCTCCCCTAGACACTAGGTACACCATACACCATACACTAGAGCCAGAAGAGTGACCGTGTGAGACCTAGGGAGGTAGCTGTAGGTTCTCTGCACATAATTCATCATTTATAGAGTCAGAGGCCTACATTTGCTTGACCTCACACGGTTATAGCAGACACCTTTTCATTTTTTTAGGATACCATCATAACCTCCCCAGCAAAATCAACTTTGCTACATAAATTGGTAGGCTTGTCCGGGCATCTGAATTTCTCTTAGTACTACATTCATTGGGGTCTGGGGTTTAGCTTTAACAACAGTCTATTTTCCCAGGAAATCCCCATATAGTATTACCCAAGATTTGGGAAGTGAAGAAAGTGTCAGAGCCCAGATTTAATTAAATAAATTTATAATTAGTTAGAGATTTTGTTAGAACATTTTGTACTTATTAGAATGGCAGATCTGGCCAAGTTTCGCTCTGCTGCTGTGCAGACTGCTAAAGAAATGAACATGGAGGGTCAAGCTTTGATTCAATATGTAACCTCAGAATGTGACAAGTATAATGAAAGGGAGGATAGGATGTAGCAGAAGAAAGAAAGTTACAGTTACAAATTGAGGCTGACAAAGAAATTAAGAGGCTGCAGATTGAGGCTGACAAGGAGGCTAGGGCATTAGAGGCTGATAGAGAGGCTGAGATAAAGAGGCTCTAATTGGAGGAGAAAAAATTGGAGGCAGAAGAAAAACGACTGCAAAGGGAGGCAGAAGAAAAAAGATTGACTGCCGAAAGGGAGGCAGAAGAAAAACGACTGCAAAGGGAAGCAGAAGATAGAAGATTACAGAGGGAGCATGAGCTACGACTAAGGGAGTTAGAAATTCAAGGCCATGCTCCTGAAAATGGTGCTAGCCCCTTTGCCTCAGATGCCACTACTAGTCAGGGAGCCTCAACCTCAGTTATGGGTTTTCATGTAGACCATTTTGTTGAGAAAGACAATGACATAGAAGGGTATTTAAGCAGGTTTGAACTTTTAGCCACTACTTATGGGTTAGAAAGAGAAAGATGGGGGGTAAAGTTGTCTCAGGGACTTCGGGGAACAGCTTATGAAGTGTTTTCCAAAATGAGCAGGGATGACCAAGACAACTATGACATGCTGAAGCAAGCTCTTCTGTTAAGATATGAAAAGAACGGAGAGTTTTATAGAAAGAAATTTAGGAATGCCAGGCTACTGTCGGGTGAGACCTATCACCAGTTCTCCGCCCGGTTGGAAACGTATATGGAGAAATGGGCTACTCTGGGGGAAAACCCAAGATCTCAAAGAGATGATACTCATTGAACAGATGAGAGAGTCCATGGCTCCAGACATGAGAAAGTTTCTCATGGAACAGGGCGCAGAGAGGCTAGGTGAGATAATAAATGTCGCTGAGAGGTATCAGGCAGCCCAGGCAGAGGTAGCTGGCACAAAGAAGAAACAAATAGATCAAAGTAAGGCACCTCAAAACCATAACAAATTCGATAATAGAAATAAGCAGAACTTCGATAGGCCTCGAAATGAATTTAAGAATAGACCCTCACAATTCAATGATAGAAGAAGTGATGAAAGAAAACCTTTTAACCAAGGAAAGAGGTATTGTAAAAATTGTCGGATGGACAACCATAACACTGAAAATTGTAGAAAGAAAACTCCAAGTTTCGCTGCCATGAAAACGGGGAGGAAGGGAGTAAAGGTCAACTCTATTGAACCGCAGGAACCTTACCACCCTCCAGTGTGTGAAGATGTAACATGCAATGGAGTCACCATAAGGTGTTTGTATGATATGGGATTGGATTATGATTCAGTTGTGAGTTCTCACCTGGTGCAGGCAGATCAATACACCACAGAAACAGTGGAGATCCAAGCGGCAACCAAGGACGTAGCGACCATGACACTTCCCATCGCCAGGATAAATGTGAAGACGCGATATGTGGAAGGAGTAATCAAGGCAGCAGTGTTAAATGATCCAATCTACCCTCTGATATTGGGGTGTAGATATGTCTTCTTGGAGAATCCCGAGACCGGTGATCATGGCATCAGTCCAGACACGATCTCAATCCCGAAAGGAAGAAGATGAACCCATAAATACTCATCCAGAGGAGATGGGAAAGGCGGAGGCTGAAGATAAGTCACTGAAGCCGTGTTACAAGAAACTCCCAAAGAGCCATACTCCTCCTAATAAAAGTGAATTCTATATGAAGAATAAATTGCTATACAGGAAGGCCGGCACTGGTTCAGCTGGTCACGCACAGCTGGTCCTTCCTAGTTCATATAGGGAGAAAGTAATGGAGTTAGGTCATACTATCCCCTTCAGTGGTCAGATGGGGATTAGCGCAACAGGACAGCGTATAGCTTGTCATTATTTCTGGCCATGGATAACGGAAGACATTAAGAGATATGTGAAATCCTGTCCCGAATGCCAGAGAGTAGCTCCAAAGCATTGGACTGCTCCAGCAACTCTTGGGGAAATGCCCATAGTGGGAACCCCTTTTGAGAGAGTTGCAGTGGGTATTGTGGGACCTCTCACTCGCACCAAGAGGAGGAACAGTTACATCCTTACTCTGGTAGACACTTGTTCTATGTGGGGAGAGGCGGTAGCCCTGTCATCAATCGATTCGAAACATGTGGCAGAGGCATTACATACTATATTCACAAGGTTAGGATTCCCGAATCAAATCTTGACTGATAATGGCTCTCAGTTCAAGGGGAAGCTAACTGAAGAGGTTTTCAAGTTGTTTCAAGCCAAGCACTTTCAATGAAGTTCGTATTACCTCCAAGGGAACGGCCAGGTAGAGAGGTTCAATGGGACTCTCATTTCTATCCTGAGAAAGCTGGCACATGAGAAACCTGAGACGTGGGACCACTACTTGCCCGCCGCATTGTTTGCCTACCGGGAAGTACCACATAATTCAACTGGAATGGCACCCGCAACACTCCTATTTGGGAGGCCTATAAAAGGTCCGTTGGAAGCTTTGCTAAGGACCTGGACAGATGAGAAGGCAGAGGAGACTGTTACCTCATCATACCAATATGTGAACGAACTGACCACTCGTTTAAACACCAGTTGGAAACTGGCAAATGAAAATTTGAGACAAGCCAGGAAAAAGCATGCTGCTTATTATAATAAAAAAAGCGAAGGATCGAGAACTTGCTGTATGGGAGAAGGTACTTCTTCTATTGCCAGACAGCAACAATAAACTTCAGATCGGATGGCAAGGGCCATATACAGTTTTGGAAAAGGTATCCAGAACAAATTATAAGATAGACGAAAAGGGAAAGGAGAAAGTCTATCATGTGAACCTTTTGAAGAAATATCTGGACAGACAAACCCAGGAGGGAACACATTTAATGGCCTTGTCTATCGCAACCGAGATGAAGAATTAACCTCTCTCCTCGGTTGAATATCCACTGAAAACCAGTGAAACGTTTGCACAGGTGAAAATCAGTAATCAACTGACAAATGGACAGAAGGAGAAAGTTCAACAGGTCCTTGAGAAACATACAGATGTGTTAACTGATAAACCGGGACACACAAATTTGTTGTCATATGATATGAAACTACTAGACCCAGCACCCATCTGTATGAGGCCTTATTCTGTTTCGTTCGCTAAGGAAAAAGCTTTGAAAGAGGAGATTGATTATTTGTTAAAAGAAGGGATTATTTCTCACATTGAGTCTCCTTACAGTTCCTGTGTGGTGTTGTTGCGGAAACCATCAGGAGAACATAGACTGTGCATCGATTACAGGAAACTGAATGCTGTCACAGAAGGTCAGGTGGATCCATTACCTGATACTACTCAAATTTTTGCCAGGCTGAACAAGGCAAAATATTTTTCTAAGGTGGATCTTAGCAAAGGCTATTACCAGAT
>JAMPIV010002255.1:437500-645000 GCA_024509875.1 Oreohelix idahoensis | reverse complement strand
CACCTACGAATAGACTTTGTATAGTACACGATGGTACTAAACATTGTTTATATTATTTACTTCCTACGAAAAATTTCCTACTAAAAAAACAATTCTCCCCAACAGAACAGCACAAAAGATGAAAGTTACTAAAATATGCTAATAACTGAAATATCTCGTGAGAAGAGACCTCAGTATGATGTCTCCCAGAAAATCCCAGACACTAGACACCAGTGTAGCGTGTCACACAAACTATACCGAGAGCGAGACCCCACTGTAGATGAAAGATATAATGATGGTGTTATTATCCTTGACAAATAGATGTATCAGATGATACCAGGATAGTGCCAGATAACGGACTGGTTTTAAAAGAAATACCCCATTCTCTGAAAAGAGTAATGGTGTATCGACATCAAAGGTATATATCATATCATCATCATAGCCCCCCACTCCCAAAGGAGCATAGGCCTTCAACAAACACATGCCAAGTCCTCCTGTCACGTGCCATCATCTCAAGATCTTTCCACGTTCTCCTCATCATTTTCACCTCTGTTTCCAGCTCTCTTCTCCATGTGCTTCTTGGTCTACCTCTGCCTCTCTTGCCATGGAAATTCCAGAACAATGACTCCCTTGTAATGCAATCAAAAGGTTTCCTCAGTGTGTGTCCTATCCATCTCCATCGTCTTCGTCTCATCTCTTGTTCCACTGGCACTTGTCTAGTTCTTGTCATCAGTTCCACGTTGGTAACCTTGTCATACTATTTTAATCCCTCTATTCTACGCAAGCACCCATTTATGAAAGTCTATAGCTTTTTGGTAGTTGTCTTTGTTGATCTCCATGTCTCAGAGCCATACAATAGGACTGACTTCATATTTGAGTTGAAGATTCTTATTTTCGTGTTGGATCCGATTTCTCTTCATCTCCATATATTTCCCAATGCAACGAAAGCTCCTCTTGCTTTTTGTATTCTTATTTTGATATCACTGTCTGTCCCTCCAACTTTGTTTATACTGCTACCAAGATATGTGTACGATTCTACATCTTGTATTGGTGTATCTTCAAGTTAAGCCCTGTTATCATTACCTGCATTTATTCTCATTATCTTTGTCTTTTCCCTGTGTATTTTCAGACCCAATTGCTGTGACCTCTCATCAAGTGTTTTCAATTTGTCCTCCATCTGATTACGGTTAAGGGACAGAAGAGCTAAGTCATCAGCAAAATCCAGATCATCCAACTGCTTAGTCAGAGTCCACTGGATTCCATTTCTGTTGTGTGTTGTCGATGTTCTCGTAACCCAGTCTGTTGCTAGTAAGAAAAGAAATAGAGACAAGAGGCATCCCTGTCGTACTCCTGTTCTTATCCCAAACGGTTCTGTAAGCTATCCTTCATGATGAACTCTGCATGTCATGTCTTCATTTGTTTTCTTTATTAAATTAATGATCTTCAGGGGAACTCCATAATGCCTCATTAATTTCCAAAGTGATTCTCTGTCTACACTGTCAAATGCCTTTTCGTAGTCCACAAATCCGATGTATAGTGGTGAATTCCATTCCAGACTTTGTTCAACTATTATTCTCAAAGTGGCTATCTGGTCTGTACAGGATCTATTTTGTCGAAAACCTGCTTGTTCATCTCTCAGTTTTTGTCTATGGACTCTTTTAGACTTTCAAGGATAATCCTGTTTAATACTTTTCCTGGCACTGAAAGTAAGATTATTCCTCTATAATTTGTGCACTCTTGTAAATTTCCCTTCTTAGGCAACTTAACCAGATATCCTTCCTTCCATTCTGCTGGTATCTCTTCCTTTTCCCAGACTTTACCAAGTAATTTATATAACATCTCTGTATCCGTGTCGATATCTGTTTTTTTGGCCTGTGCTGGGATGCCATCAGGTCCAGACGCTTTTCCATCTCTTAGAAGCTTTATGGCTTTCTTTATTTCTTCCTTCGTTGGTCTTTCACTATTAATTTGTTGCTGTTCTTCTGCTGGCTGAATGTCCGAGGGGTTTTGTAGAGCTGGTCTATTGAGAAGGTCCTCAAAATATTCTGTCCACCTCTTCATTTGCTCTTGTATATTGCTGAGCCAGTTTTCCATTCTTGTCTTTTATGAAGCAACTTGTTTGCTTGTATTTCACCGTTTACTTCTTTGTGCTGTTATACAGTTCTCTCATATTACCTTTAGCTGCAGCATCTTCTGCCTCTCTTGCCAACTCCTCAATATATTTCCTCTTTTCTCTTTTGATACATCTTTTTACTTCTTTGTGTGCTTCTGTGTACACTTCTTTAGCCTTGGCTTTGGAACTTCTGGGTTTGCTTTTGTTTAAATCTGCTTTCTTATTTTTCCTGTCTTTTATCTTATTGATGGTTTCTGTTGTTATCCATGCTTTTTGTTGTCGTTCCCTTTTCCCCAGTATTTCTTCACATGTCTCATTCCATAACGTTTTGATTTGCTGCCTATAGTCTTCTGTATTCTCTGCCTCTTTCAGCTGTTGGATCACCTGAAATGTGTTGGATATTGTAACCGCAAATTTGTCTCTTGTTTCTTGATTCCTTAGATGTCCTACATTAAATTGTTGTCTATAATTTTGCATTGCTGCATATCTCTTGAGTTTCATATTTGCTTTACGTATCAGAAGGTGGTAGTCTGATGCCACATCTGCTCCTCTATATACCTTTACATCCTGCATTGATGATCTAAACTTCTTGTTTATGCATATATGATCAATCTGATTTTCTGTTCTATGGTCTGGTGATATCCATGTTGCCTTGTGTATTGTCTTATGTGGAAACATGCTTTCCCCTGTAGCCAGTTGCTTTGAAGCACAGAAGTTTGAGAATAGTTTCCCATTTTCATTCATTATTCATAGCCCCTGTTAACCCATGACTTCTTCAAAGCCGGTGTTGACTGTACCTATCTCTGCATTCATGTCACCAATCAAAATTGTGATGTCTCTTCTTTTTACTTTTTCCATAATTTCCTGTAGTCTAGTATAAAATGATTCTTTCACAGACTTTTCTTTGTCATTAGTTGGTGCATAACATTGGATGACATTTACTTTTATTTTCTTTTTAGCTGTTTTAAAAGAAGCTGTTATTATTCTGGAGCCAACGGCCTCCCATTCAATGAGTGCTTTCTGTGCTTCTTTAGAAAACATTCGACCAGATTCTTTCCTATCTTTAAACAAATAACAACTAGTCAGGTAACAGTTTAAACATTACTGCGCATACAACCACCGACTAAGAAATTTTCTCATCACGCAGAGCGTGTTTACTAGCGTGTACAAAAAAACCGACCCGTACATTCACGTCTTTAACACTTAACTCCCCTTAATTAAAATATGACTTAACAGACTACACCGACTCCCGGGGGAAAAAATGATATGATCATATTTTTTTTTTGAAAAAATTGCATCGAATCAAAATTAAAATTGAGGTCGATGCAATCGAAATATCTACACATAAGGATTACCCTTTGTTAAGTCATGTTAACAAAAAAGAACAAAAGAGGGATAGAAGTAAGTGTAAAGTAAAGAAAAAGATGAAGTATAGAAAGATAATGAGATAAGCACACGAAGATCACCAAATTCAAAGAAATATGAAGTATATCAAGTAGAGACTAGCTATGCTATCATAAGTGAAAAGTGAAAAAACCAGATGAAGTACAAGACGAATGAGCAGACAATGATATATCATGGTAAACAATACGTTAAGCAATGCATATTTATATCAAAAGACAAATAACTAGTTACCATTTAAAAATAACATAATGTGCATGCAAACCAAGTTAATAAACTTATAAAGTACCAATGATGAACTTATAATAGACATCAATTAATAATATCGCTATGCGTAGTTACCCCTAGCGCACAATCAAGCGCTGGGCAAAGAAAAAATACATCACAACCACAGAAAAAACACTTTTCCATGTACTAATATCGCTATACATAGTGACCCCTAGCGCACAATCAAGCGCTGGGCAAAGAAAAAATACATCGCAATGTCAGAAAAAAATACCTTTTTCTAGTCTTCATATTTTTTTTTTTAATTGTACAATACCGAAATGTATTGTAATGATAAACTAAGTTATAAGAGTATGATCATTACAATCGTCCCCCGCTCAACGTCTATCAAAACACAGTAGTATAAGAACAATATGGTAATGAAATGGTGCATAAAGATGAACCTACATACTATCTTAAAAGAAGTTATGCCATATCCTAATACAATACTATATAATGATATATATTATACAATACTATCTACTATCCTAAAGAAGCTGCATCGAAAGGAAAACTCCAGTAGTCTTGGAACATCCTAACCAAAAACATCTAGAGTGGCGTCAAACTGCCGACTGGCTTCATTGGAACAGCAAATCTTGCGATAAATACCACAGCCTACTCAATCAATATAGCAGCTCTGACTCTCATCGCAAAGCCGTTGCTGTGAAAAAACCCAAATGAAAATCTCTGTTTGGTAAAGGTAGGATTCTATGAAATACAACAATTAATTTCAATTTTAACCTATCAAATGTGGCCGTGTAAACTTCCGACCCCTGTACGATGTTAATCAAACCTTCCTCCGTTACACAAGAGAGGGTAACAGAGAAAGTAGCACGGACGAACTTAGGATCATGAATTAAACAGGGTCATAAAAGTGTTCTGCCAGTGTGAGTTAATGTATAATAGAGTCGTGGGTATATATAAGTAACCCCGAAATCTAAACGGAAATCTAGAAAATGGCAGTTATGCAGAATCATGTGGGCATCGAGACAGTATGTCTGCCATTACATTATTCGAACCTCGAATAGCTCGTATAGAAAAGTGAACGGGCTGTAGCGAAATAGCATAACGAGTGGATCTTGAGCTCTTCAAGTCCTTATTCTGAATCGCTGTGAGAGCTTTTTGATCAGTTTCTACTGTGAAATGAGCACCAAGAAGGAATCTCTGGAGTTTAAGAATCGCCCAGTCCATAGCTAATAATTCGCGGTCTAGGACAGAGTAGTTTCGTTCTGCCGCAGTCAGCTTCCTAGAGACATACATCACTGGATGCAAAGTTTCAGAATACTCTTGCATCAGTGCGGCATCAATCCCTGTCGATGAGGCGTCACTGCGAAGAATAAAAGGCTTATCTGCATTGGGTAGACGTAAAATAGGAGAGGAAGAAATTAATAGTGTAATTGTCTCTAAAGAGGTTTGGCATTCTGGGGACCAGTGTACTAAGTTAGACGACCCCTTTTTCAACAGAGTAGAAAGAGGTGCAGTGATTGATGATAGGTGTGGGATAAATCTTCCATAAAATTGAATGAGACCTAGAAGACTACGAACCTGTTTATTTTTTGTCTTAGGAGTAGTGATATTGAGGATTTTCGAAGTGTTATGGTCCTCCGTCTGTAAGAGACCCTGACCAACCGGGTGGCCCAAAAAAGAAATGTTACTGAACCCAACATGGGCTTTAGACGGTTTAGCCGTCAAATTGTGAGAGCGTAGTGTAGAAAAAAGTTCAGAAAGACCTTTAAAGTGATCTTCCCAAGAATCACTAAAAAGGCAAATATCGTCCAAGTATGCAATAACATCAGGACGATGTGAAAGAATTCGACGCATCATGCGTACAAAAGTAGCTGGAGCATTGACGAGGCCGAAAGGCATGAAGTTCCATTGAAACAAACCCCAAGGTGTAGAAAAGGTAGTAAGAGGTTTCGCGCGTTCAGTAACAGGAACTTGCCAATATCCCTTGGACAAGTCAAGTTTATTCAAGAATAGTGAATCAGAAAGCTTGATGAGCAGATCTTCCAACAACGGCATTGGTTCTGCATCAAATTTAGTCACTTGATTTAATTTACGATAGTCGACACAAAGACGTATGTTATTGTCTTTCTTCCGGACAATAACCATAGAAGAGGAGTATGCCGAAGTAGATGGTTCAATTATATTTAATTGTAGCATTTTATCTAATTCTTTTTCGACCTGTGTTTGAAAATGTAATGGAATTGGGTAAGGTCGAACTCTAATAGGGTTGTAATCAGTGAGTGTTATGTCATGTGTAATGACTGATGTTTGACCAGGAATCTCAGTAAGGACGTCCTGAAAAGCTCGCAATAAAGAAGAGACTTGCTGCTGTCTTTCTATAGATAACTCCGAAGAAATAGTTACATTTTCCCATGATTCTGTTGAATGAAGTTGGACAACAGGAAGAGGAAGATTTACATCGGAGAAGGTAGCCTCTTCCTCCTGAATAACCGATAGAGATGTATAGTGATTATGACGGACCGGAGGGTCGTCTGTCGCCTAAAAAACAGACTGTAGGTAGTCTGGACGGTTATGAAATTCTTTCAGAATATTAATATGATAAGTTTTATGTTTCCCGTCAACATCAACGACATAATCGACATCAGAAATTCTTGCGATAACAGTATAAGACCTTTCCAGGAAATAAGAAGTCGATTGTCTCTACAAGGGAGTAATACAAATGCCTCGTCACCAGGATAGAGTTGTCGTAGACACCTGTATCTATTTGCGAAGCGTCTCGCTTTCTCCTTAGCAGACTCAGATGCAGAGGTAGCTAACGTACAAGAATCGATAATTTTCTGTCTCAGAGAAATGACATATTTGTAGGAAGATTGAATGTCATCATTGATATTATCAGCAGTTAATAGATCGTGAAGCAACGACAAGGGACCACGAGGTTGCGCACCAAAAACGAGCTCGAACAATGAAAACCCCGTATGCTCATTTGGCACTTCTCTATACGCGAAAAGAGCAGCGGGTAAAACCCTATCCCAATCCTGAGGATAGTCCTCAGTTATCTTTCCAAGTAAATTCTTAAGCGTTCTATTCTGACGCTCGACTAACACGTTTGACATAGGGTGAAAAACACTGCTTAGAGGTCTATCAATGCGGAGCAAGGCCATCACCTGAGACATAGAGTCTGATACCAATTGTGTGACATGATCAGATAAGATTTGTTTGGGAAAACCCAGACGCGAGAAAATTAGCTGAAGAGCATCTGCCACATCAGCAGAAGAAACGTTCTTAAGAGGTATAGCCTCTGGCCAACGTGTACACGCGTCAATGCATGTAAGGATGTATTGGTGTCCCCTGGCAGACTTGATTTTAAAAGGACCAATAATGTCAATTGCCATTTTCTGAAAAGGACGAATAGGAATATCTGCAGCTTGGATAGGTGCTGCATGGCGTGGACCTCGTGACTTAACTTCCTGACTGTCACAGTGTGATTAACACAGCAGTGGACTGGCGGTGCTCCGCTGGGGGTGGGTACATAATGCCAGTCGGGTGTGAGAGGTGTTCTCATACACTTAACATAACAACACGAAACTGCGAGGTCAGCAGGTCAGGGGTGAACGCAAGGGGCGTTCGGATAGGGCAGTGAAGAAGAGAGAATAGGAGGGCGATGAGGGTTTTGGTGATGATGGCTGACTCGAATTGTCGAATGCAAGAGGATATTTAGTTGTGAGAATATAAGGCATGTGGTTATCTAGGATTTTCATCAACGTGTTACACTTCACTGTCTACACATATTGTTGTAATTTTGTGGTGATAATTATGTGAATACATTAGACAGAGTTGGGAACATTGCTAGCGTTGGTTATTACTTGAATGTGTTCCACTCCACCCCTCTCTCTCTCGTGTGCGGTATTACGAGGACTAAGGCATATGTGTATTTAATAAAAAAAATACCCTGTGTCAGGTGGGGAGCTCGTAATTGGGTCCTCATGTGTGATGATCTTTTCACGTTCAATGCAGAGCCAGGTGAGAAATCGATTTTAGGTCACGTAAAATGTAGGCCTGTTTGTCATTAACGTAGTTGTCAGGTACTTTTTTTGAATAGTGAATCACGGGTGTGAAAAGTACAGTGATACAGCTATAAAATTAGTATTTATAAAGATAAAAGGATAAAAATAAAATAGAAATGAAAATAGTGGAGCTATGAAGTTTCTTCTTTACCCACGCCGCGAGCGCGTTGATTTTAGCAGACAGTATTGTGGAATAGATAGTATCATCGTTTTCTAGTGTCCTTGAAAAACTATTTATAACATTGTGACCCGAAACGCCTATTGGTTCCGACATAGTGAGAGGGGAGAGACAGAAAAAAAATGATACCTTCTGCACGCGTGGTTTGAATATAAAACCTAGCGAAGCGCGATATTGTCGTTAGTCGTTTGAAAATACGACGCAGAATTCAAAATATGTTCGGCAATTGGGTCACGCAAACAACCTTAGCTCTTATAAAAAGGACGTATTTCTGACGTAATACGGGAGACTGTCGTTTTTAGTTTGCAAATAGCGGTAGAAAGAAGTGAACAGGTGGTAGTTTATAGATTTCAATATTATTGAAGACTAACATTGGAAAAAATATGGAATTTGTTATTAATAGGAATAGGAACACAAAACTTAGGTAGTCAGATGGTTTATCGTCTCCTGATAAATAATATGTTGAAAATTACAAACCCCCCCCCCCCCAGTAGATAAGAAAGTTATTGACAAAAGACTGTTTTGGTTTTGACCGACAGGCAAACACATGCTCGTTTTGATTTGCACTAACGGTAACATTTTTTGACGCGTCCTCGAGGAAGGCAGGAAAAGGTTACAATAATTCTATTGGAGGAGGGGTAGACAAGGGGGAGAAAAATTATGGGATGGCTCAAACTGAATATGTTTTTTGTAGTGTTAGGCCAAAACCAAGTCTATTTTTGGTGAATGCCAAGTTCGGACGGACAGACCGACAGAGGTACACTAACATTGAACCGAAATTGGACTTTAGTTTTAAAAATTTGAATTGAAAATCTTAGTAGTAGATCCCATTGGTTAAAACATTTCATATTATTGAGGAAACGTAAAGGCTTGATGCCATTTGTATAAGATAGTCCCTAGAGCAGGACGTTGTGAAAAGTGATTAGCCTTATTAAAGTAAATATATATATATATTAAAACTAAAAGGCATCACAGTCCAGCCAGCAGTACATCTGCTATTCAACGTACCTGTGTTTTTTTTCATTGAATTTCTGGTAAGACCGACATTATTCATACATATATTTTGTTTAAAAAAGTGAGTGAGAGATGCTGCCATCACGACTGTAAGTAATCAGGTCCCAAGCTGATTTATGCAGGGCGTGAAGGTAAAATTAGGCTATAACACATTGCCAGTTTTGTAAAATGCACCTGTTCTGTGAATTTAAAATGTTTTCTTAGGTGGCGAGAGGGACACAGCTCACCTATCCTATTGTATGGAAGAAAAGAAAGATTAATAATATTATTGCAGATGCAGGGCCTCCTTTGTAGGAGAGACATGTGAACAACACTGGTACACTTGGTAATGGATGTGCTGGATTGATCCAGTAGATATGACCCCGCTCTTTATTTCTTAGGTATGCTCATTTGTAGAAATAACAGTTTAAGTAAGATATCAACAAGGAGACATTATTTCATTGTTACTGGGTTTTTATCTGGCACTAGTCCGGTGCCAGATGTCTATGAGAAGAAGTGAGAAGTCGTTTTCATGCACAGTAGTGACAGGAACCTACAGATTCCACCCTGTTACTTTTGGCCATTATCATACTGAAATCGTGTGACACCAAGATTACAGACTGTACATGTGTGCCCAGATAAGTAAAATATCTGGCACCCTAACTCTTCATCAGCTTTAAGACCAGCGCACCCCTGTATAACAGAAAGAAACTATTTCCCAAAGAATTTAACAGTGACAGTGTATATTAAAGAGACTGGGGAGGATTACAGAATCCCAAACAGCCATCCAGGGTAGAAACCAGTGACATAAAAAAATTAATAACACTAGTATTGTATTTAACATTGTACTTGTATGTCTGGACAAATGGTCCCTTTGGGTTAAAAAATTGTTTATGTAAATATCTTCAATTCTTTTTTTTCATTTTTTTAAAGTCCTGACCAGAAGAATACCACGTTCAGGACCAATAAATCATACAGAAAATTATTAATTGTAAAAAGTTATCCCAGGTGTTATTTCCTTTAATCATTGACCTTAATACTTGTTTGTATGGATGTGTGTTATTGTTAAATTACCATCACACCACAGTTGCATATCCATAGACATTAGACGTAGCTATCATTCATACTAGTCAAGAAGAAGTCTGCTTGAAGCCATAAGGTGGCCTCATTCAGTACAATAAGGAAACATATCAACAACAGTTCATAACATCAAAAACCACCACATAAATTTGGTTCTCCTGTTCCGGGATTTGAACTTGTTAGTTGTTTAGAAATGTCGCAAAATTGGTTTCAATGCATTGCAAACGTGGTTTCGGGTAGTTTACAGACCATTCACCGATCGATTGTCACAGGGCCGGCCGCTTACAAAATGGCGGTGTATCGGCAAAATGTCGATGAGACATCGGAAATCGGCAATGATATATAAGAGCATAATGAAATCTTTGTGAAAAAGATATCACCTTGTAGTCCAGGAGAGGATTGTGTATAACTGTATATAAGGAAAAACAGTAGGAAGTTATCATTTACGGAGATATATGCGTATTACGGCGGTCTACAGTTAAGCTGAAAGCCTGTAAACCCACTTCTGTTCTAAATACTAAAATCAACATAGAACAGTTTGTCAAATTACATGGATAGGATAATAGAGATAGATCGGCTGTAGAAAACAAGATAGGATGGAACAGTATGGATAATATATAAGCCGAGGACGAGAAAGGGAAAGTTTCAGGCAACGCACAGATCGGGTGAAATCGCTGTTTCGAAACGGGATTTCAGCCCGAGAATTAAGCTGTAACGTCAGTGCTCTCCGATACGTCCGCCAGAGACTTCTTCTTCTTCTTCTTCTTTCGTTCGCTTGAACTATATTGTCTATATCTGCAATGTTGTTTCTTGTATAAACTTCACTGTCTTTTGTAGTTCATACAGAGGTCCATATAGTTTTGCTTCCAGTGTTGTTTCTCTGGGCCAGTGGGTTAGCCTCAATATATCATATTCGGGGCAATCTTGAAGTACGTGCTCCGCAGTCTGGGGTGCCTGTCCACATGTACACATGGCTGAATTGCCAATCTTGAATTTTGTATACATGTGGCTGCGGAGGCGGTTGTGTCCTGTTCTGAGGCGCAGAATGACTATTTGTTCTGATCTGTTCATAGCTTTGTAGTCATCCTGAGTTGGTGTTGGTGGCTTTCTGATAGATTTGATCATCATTTTTTTCTGATGGTACGTAACTGGTACATTCGGTTGCTCGTCTGCAGCACCTTCTTTAGCCAGTCTGTCTGCTCTCTCGTTTCCTGGTATTCCACAATGAGACGGTATCCACTGCATGGCGACCCTGCGCTAGTTGCACAGTTCAGAAAGTAGGGCTTGTATACCTGGCAATTTTCTGGACTGAAGTGCTTGGAGTGCTGATCTTGCATCTGTCAGGAATACTACAGGCTGTGGACCGAGATTGGTGTTCAGTAGTTTCTCAGTTGCCACCTTGATTGCCTGGACTTCTGCATCATAGTTGTTACAGAATTTCCCTGTTGGTACTCTGACCGTATCCCTAGTGTTGTTTGGGTAATCTATGTACACTCCTGCTCCTCCATTCTTTACTGCATTCTGTGCTGACCCATCCGTGTATACTCGGACCCAGAGGTCCTGTGGGTATTCATTATCCAGGAAACTGAGAGTGACTGTTCTACGTTGCACGCTGTTCTGTTCATCCCTATCGAATATTCCTTTCACCAGAACAAACCCCTTGGAGAGAGGAGCATGGACTACCAGTACACATCCACACAAAAGTGAAAGAGACTTCTAAGTAGCGGATCGGTAAACTGAGAGGGACACAACGAAAGAGGTTTGAGACAGACTGAGAGACAGAGTTCGCCACTACACATTACCACCTGAATTGTGAGCGGATCGCCATAAATTTTCAGTCCCGTGTCTGAAGTCTGAAGGTAAGCGAAATTATGATAACTACCGTGTATAATATTTTTTTTATTTCAGGTTCATATAAACTTCTCAATATTTAATAATAATAATAATAAATTCTTTAAGCACCAAACACGGCGCATAAGGCAGAAACCAGTGCTCTCCAGGTTGTTCGTTGTGACGCCACTCCTCTTAGCTCTTGCACATTATTTAGGCCCAACATTCTTCCTTCTCTTATTATTGTTCTTCTGAGTGTTTGTTTTGGTCTTCCTTTCTTCCTCTTACCCTCAGGAACCCAAGTGAGCGCCTGTAGTGGTATTCTGTTGTTTTGCATTCGTAGGACATGACCGATATATGACCATCGTCTTTTCCTTATATAGTCGGAGACATATTTCTGCCTAGAGTCTTCTCTTATTTGTCGATTAGTCTTGAATTCTTTCCAACTGATGTTCATGAGTTTTCTAAGACATTTGTTCTCGAATGTATTCAGCTTGTTCTCCAATGATTTTGTTATTTTCCCACTCTCACAGCCGTATGTTAACACTGAGATAACATTTGAATTAAACAGACGAAGCTTGGTATGTATATTCAATGATCGTAATTTCCAAATGTTAGATAATCCATTCAAGGCGCTAGCTGCCAAAGCAATTCTAGTATGGATTTCTCTTGTTGTGTCACCATCCTGAGTCATTTTACTGCTTAAATAATTGAAACTTTCAACTTTCTGTAGTTTTTCCCCGTTCAAGATGATATCAAAGGTCTCGTTAGAAAAGTTCATAGCTTTAGTTTTAGAGGCATTTATTTGGAGACCTATTTTAACCGAGAGATGACACAAATTATTTATTGCTTCTTGGGATTGTCTTGGTGTTGAATGCTACACCATCTGCGAAATCCACGTCCCCCAGGAATTTTCCATTTGTCCATTTTATACCTAATTGTTCATTGTGGGTATAGTTTCTCATAACCCAATCAATAGCTATTCCAAAAAGTAGTGGTGACATAATACAGCCTTGTTTCACCCCTGTTTCTACTGTAAACCATTCTGTATTCCCTTTATTTGTTCTAACACAACATCTTGCATTGTCATATAGCGCTTTGATTATATTCACATAATATGATTTAAACATGTGCTTTGTGGATGATTGTTGCTTGTACAAAAACGTATCACAACTAGTCCCACAGCCAAATGAAGATAATATTTATCATATTAAATGCTGTATCTCGTACGAAGATAAAGGCAGACCCATGGCAGAGATTGTCATAGGCAAATGAAGTGTTAGAAGCTTCATCAAGGAAGATACCACTTTTACGAGGTTAGGTGACTAGTCCCCTTCCTCGCTGCCTTTTCCTTCCCTAGTTCGAGCGCACAAATGAGTACCCATTTACAGCTGGTAAACTGGAGTGTTCCATAGTCAGGCTTCAATTCAATAACTAGGTAGTTGTACTACTGAAGAAAGCAACCTGATCGTTTGGTCAGGCGGGCACTCACTTTATCTATTTGTGTATTAATTTTAGGTAGATGCTAGGAATGGCATCAGTATTTAAATTTGTACCTGATATGGTTTGGAAAGATCAAGTTATAAATAAGTAAAGGATGTACAGGAGCGGAATAAACCAGATGATGTCTATTACTGATAATGTTAATATTAATTCTGTATCATTTAAATGATGTCCATTACTATAGCTGTATAACTTTGACATCTGATGACTGACTAGTCTGACTTATGTGCTAGTCAGTTACAATTAATTGAAATGTTAATACTTCTGTATCACTGAAATGATGTCCTTACTTACTATGATTGTATAACGGTGACATCTGATGACTGACTGGTCTGACATCTGTGCTAGTCAGCTACAAGTCCAGCCAGATGCTAGCCAAGGCTGATATGATGTTTCAGGTTCTATGAAATAACTCAAACCAGACTGTCACGTATCAGAAGCCTGTGTTTTCATCAGAGGCAATTCCACAAAAGTGCAGGACCCCAAAGAGTGAACTTCAACTGGTCATTGGCATCCCTATAGCTGGGTCTACCAAGTCTGATATCTGCAAAGGACAGTTCAGTGTCAGCAGTGTCAAGTTGAAAAGATAAGTGTCATTTAAGACACTGACCACCCATATATGAACAAACAGCCAATAGTGAGAACAGTATTAAAACCATTAAAGCATTCAGTCAAATGAGGACAGTAATGTGTAAAGTCAGAGGACTAAAAGAAAAGTGATACAGTTAAAGTGATTCCAGTTTTCAGTAACTTTATTATTCAAGATCTGGAAGTCTAAACAGGCAATAATAGTACTTGTGTGAATATTTTTTTATATATTTTAATGCTATGTTCCAACCAGCAGAAATAGAATATTAGTGTAAATATTAAAATATTTTAACTGTACCTGAGGAATTATTTACTTCTTACATTTGTGGTTACAGTGAATGTTCATTTTAATTATCCCCTAGAAAATAAGAAATCATAAGATAGTCACAGGGAGGAGACACCTTAAATCCTGGTACAACTTCTTACCAACTGGCCAGGGTTTTCACAGTCTGACTATTTCTATGATATCCATACACCAGTGCTTATTTCTAAGACTGGGTATTATTTGTAAGACCAGAACTCTTTACTGGCATACTATCCTGGTAGCATATGAGGTACCTGGATTCTTACATAGGTAAATAATTTTAAATAACCTCCGGCTACAAGAAATTTAAATATTGTAGCACAAGTGTCCCCTAAAGTTATAAAAATATTTAAAAGGGAAAATAAAAGCTGATGAACTGTCAAGAGCCAGTAGTTAGTTAATTAATTGGTTAATTAATTAGTTAGTGTTATCTTGCGTGCAGTTTCTCGCTGTGTATAATATTCTGCTTTAGTGTAAATGTCTATTTTGTAGATATTAATCTTGATTCCTAAACTAAGGGATATCACCCAGGATTTTTCTGGGAGGTGTATTTAACAGTGGTTGTCTGTCCACTGGTTTCAACTTACCGGTTTACAATTGGAACCGAGGTCTGGTTGCATGTCCATATTTGGCTATAATGGCTAGCTTTTCTAAGAATGTTTGCAACTAGAGCTAAGGTCTTAATTCATGACCATATAAGGCTTCAATGGTCAGTCTTTACCTGGAATGTGTTGAAGCATTGCCCCTGAGTTTAGCTCAAGGAAGTGTAGCGTCTACGGCGCATGCGCGTATGTCGAGGGGTTAAGCGAGACTTCCGATCTAGAAGTCGAGCGAAAAATGTCAGAGGGTTAAGACGTGTTTCGACGTCTTTGTGTTTTCGGCTTCATGCCTGGGGAAATGGAAAACCTCTGTGGATGGACTTAGAAGTATTTGTAGATATTCCCCGATGATAGTGATATATTTCAAACGTCTAGGAGACGTGTGTGTGTGTTATTAGTGCATTCTGAAGGTCTATCAAGGTAAATGGACATTTTGTTATTCTCCTTGCTGTAGAGTATCTGTGTTGTAGATGTCTTGGCCATTACTGAATGTCTGGATGCGGATGTTATGTTTTGGGTCATGCACTGATCATTACTGAAGAAAGTCTTCTTCAGTTACCTCTGCATCATCGAATGAACCTGCCATGTAGACCTTGAGTGGGAGTGTCACGTAACGCGAATGGTGTAGTAGTTCGGTGTAACAGACCACTTGATAATGCCTCTCACACACTCTCATGTAATGCAATGACGACTTAAACTGCCGCTGACATTTCAATAGTTTAATGAAGGCACGCAAACTGGACAGCACGGATACAGTCATGGGTACATGTTGACATAAATTCATTGGTTATTTGAATCGTGGATGATACATTCATGTAGTAGTGAAATATCATTCAACCCAAGGTAACATTCACTGTTCTGGTAACTAATCGCCGTATCCTCTACTGACTGAACGCGTCAACGAGGATCGGTAAACATACAAAAGTCATTGGCCGAACCTTCATTTCATGGCTAAGTTCTTAAGCTGAAATATGTCCAATGTTTGTATAATAATCATAAACCACGATAGTGGGTTTTCACCTCATAACAAGATCTCGATACCACTGCCCGATAGTAGGATACATAATCTGTTCTCTTGACAGTGATCAAAAATATGATGACAGAAATATAACATGGCCGCCTTCCTGAGTTGTCGCTCACTCACTCGTAGGAAGGTAGATATAAGCCAAAGTTAATTTAGAATGTGCATATAAATAATTTCATAAAGTTTTCCATACAGCTCTACAGTAATCAAGTTACTTCATGTAGACATAACTGCTGTAGGAAAGCCTGTCATCTTCGTCGATACAAAACACGACCCTAGCGATACGAAGCACAATGTTCCATCTAGGTCTAACCGACTCGAGATCATCAAAAATAGGGTCTGGCATAACTGGAGTCCGAATCACACATATGAGGAGGATCTCTGACAAATAGACTCTTGCAGAGACATAAACTTCTCCTGGAAAAACATCTATGAATCACTGTTAAACCTTAAACAGTGCCAGCCCTGGAAAACTCACTCAGCCATTCTTGGCGACATTATCGGAACTCTTCACAACCCAGTAGGACTACGAAAACCTGCGCTAGATTCCGGCAGAAAGAATATAGTCCGACCTGAACATACAAAGGTATACAATATACGACTGAATCTTCTTGCACTAGACAAGTAGTACACATGAATTCAGGCCATAAACATAACAAGCAAAATTAATCTATTTTCTGGCCCGAACAAATAAGAACGGACATGAATTCAATATCCATGCGCCAAATCAATATCGAGAACGATCACTCATATAATCAAAAGTGCAAATCAATCATGAATTATCTAGCTTTACCAGAGGAAGCATTTTCATACACAAATGAATGCAAATATATATTTTCCATATTAAATAGCCATATCGTATTTTTGTAATATGTGCGTCAAAATATGCACGCAACACTTGCCTATCAGAGTCACGTACCACATATATTTGTCAGCTCATTGACTTTTCCCATCGTGGGAAAGACTCTAATAGTCTACGTGAGTTAAGCTCTTAATTTAGGCTGACTTTACTAGCTTAGGGCTTGTGTACGCCCAGGAAACATTGCATTTTGATGCATCCCGCTGTTTCAGCGGTAATATATTATGGACAAGGTCTGACCCACCTTGTTTGTTAGTCTCAGAGGCTAGTTAAACTTATAGGCTGCTTCCTTAAGGCCTGTTGCATGCAAGCAACACAACTGATGAACTCATGTCAGGAAAGAGTTGGTTAACTCGTGTATCAACACCCGCGAGCAATGCGGGGTATTTTTGCTGAGGCTTGTTTGGAAGGAAACTTAGATTGTGATCAACAATCGTGCGTAGGCCCAGCTTACTGACTTGTGAAATATGATGCTATCCATGTACTATCGTCATGTCTACATGTTCCTGAATCTTGTTATATGATCATGTCCTGATGTCGTCGTCTTGTTGTAGCGTACTACATTAAAGCTTGTGAAAAGTCAGTTGCTGTTCCAAACTTCACTGACTTATACTTGTACTAGAGTGAGTGCTGAGCCAATGTTTAGAACTGTACACCCATTCGCATATGTCATCTCTACACTCTCACTCTATGTCAACACTGCACTTTGCCAGCGCTTCAACATAATTGAAACAGGCTGATCTACATTCTCTTGTACTGCACTGCTTGGGTTGACCTGACCTCTACACTTACATACACAGTGCTGTACCCTTTATAAATGTCAACAAGTAAACAGTCATCTACTTTATGAAGATATCTATGTGATGGCCAGAATAACACCTTATCATGTTACTACCCTGTTAATTAGAGTTTTGAAATATGTGTTAGAACATTTTAAAGATTGATATTATGGCAGACCTAGCAAAGTTCAGATCTGCTGCTGTGCTGGCTGCAAAAGAGATGAATATGGATGGACCAGAGTTGGTCCAGTATTTAACCTCAGAGGTTGATAAATTTATTGAACGTGAAGAAAAAAGATTAGAAAAAGAGGCTGACAGAAAATTAGAGGCTGAGAAAGAAATAAAAAGGTTGCAGATTGAAGCTGACAAAGAGGCTAGGGCATTGGAGGCGGATAGGGAGGCTGAAATTAAGCGGCTCCAATTTGAAGAGAAGAAATTGGACGCTGAGGCAAAGAAGTTGGAGGCTGAGGAAAGAAGACAGGCTGCAGAAAGGGGAGCAGAAGATAGGAGATTACAGAGGGAGCACGAGTTACGACTAAGGGAGTTGGAATTACAAGGCCATGCTCATGAAGGTGGTAACAGCCCCTCTACTTCCGATGCCACTGCTAGTCAAGGAGCCTCAACCTCAGCTATGGGGTTCCATTTAGACCATTTTGTTGAGAGGGACGATGACATTGAATCATTTCTATCCAGATTTGAGGTTTTAGCCACCACCTATGGGTTAGAGAAAGAGATGTGGAGTTTAAAGTTATCTCAGGGTCTTAGGGGAACATCTTATGAAGTGTTTGCAAAAATGAGCAAAGACGACCAAGACAATTATGACATGTTAAAGCAGGCTTTTTTGTTACGTTATGAAAAGAATGGAGAATTTTACAGGAAAAGGTTTAAGAATGCCAAGCTACTGTCGGGTGAGACCTATCACCTGTTCTCTGCACATTTAGAGACGTATTTGGAGAAATGGACTGCTCTGGGGAAAACCCAAGATCTTAAAGAGATGATCCTTATTGAGCAATTGAGAGAGTCCATGGCTCCAGACTTGAAAAAGTTTCTCATGGAACTGGGTGCAGAGAGGCTGGGTGAGTTATTTAATGTCGCTGAGAGGTATCAGGCAGCCCAGGCAGAAGTAGCTTTCGCCAAAAAGAAACATGTAGACAATTATAAGGCTCCACAAAACTCTAATAGATTTGACAACAAAGATCAGGGGAACAAAGGTAAGCAAAATTTTGATAGGCCACGCAATGATTTTAGAAATAAAAACCCACAATTCAATTATAGGAAATATGATGAAAGAAAACCTTTTCATCAAGGTAGATTATATTGTAGATGGTGTAAGAGGGAAGGACATGACACCAAAGTTTGTACTAGGAAACCTGCTGGATTCGCTGCGATGAAGTTGGGGAAAAAGGAAGTAAAGGCAAAACCTACTGGACAGCAGGAACCTTATCACCCCCCAGTGAGTGAGGATGTAGTCTGTAATGGGGTCACCATTAGGTGCTTGTATGATACAGGCTTAGATTTTGATTATGTTGTGAGTTCGCACTTGGTGAACCCGGATCAGTATACCACAGAAACAGTGGAGATACAAGGGGCGACCAAGGACATCCCACTTATGACATTTCCCATTGCCAGGATAACGGTGAAAACTCGCTATGTGGAAGGAATAATCAGAGCAGCAGTGATCGACGCACCCATCTACCCTCTGATATTGGGGTGTCGTTATGTCTTCTTGGGGAATCCCAAGAGACCCATGGTCTTGGCAGCCGTCCAGACCCGATCACAATCCAGAAAGGAAGAAGATGAACCTATAAACATTCATCCAGAAGAGATGAGGAAGGCACAGGCTGAAGATAGGTCACTGAAGCCGTGCTTTCAAAAACTGCGTAACTGCCATACACCTCCAAGTAAAGGAGAATTTTACATGAAGAATAAATTGTTGTATAGGAAGGCCGGAACTCGTTCAAATGGTCACGGACAACTGGTACTACCCAAGATGTTTAGGGCCGACGTAATACGGAGTTTACATGTTGGAAAAGATGGGGACCACGAGAAAGTAGGTACCATCTGCCAAAAGGTTTCTCAAAAATATTATTGGCCAGATGTAAAGATAATTATTGAGAATTTTGTAGAAGCCTGCGGCATATTTCATGAGGGAACACCCACAAGTGGGGACAATAATAACCAGGACCTAGAAACGCCACGGGGCAAACTTAGGCCTGAAAATGGAAAGAAAAATAAATTTAATAATGTAGACAAAGTGGAATGGGAACCCCCTTTTCACACACAGTCTTCACTTGAATGTGTTAGAATGGCAACTCTGCGACGAGTACAAAAAGTGATTTTACACCAGAATAAGACGACAATCCCTCGGTCGGAATTATGTGAACTGGAGGAAAATAAAAGAGAGAAAAGTTCTCTCACTGTGAATTGGAACCTGCGGGGAGACAACCCCAGGAAACGATTTGGTAGTGGACGATTTGTGAGTGATGATAAAAGGAAAAAAACGTCCTCACTACAAGGCTTCCAGTGTAAGGGACATTACCGACGTCCTGAAAAATTAGTTCAACAAAATATTAGTCCATTAGTACCTTGTTGAGGACATGAACAGATGAGAAAGCAGAAGAGACTGTTACCTCATCATATCAATATGTGAACGAGCTGACCACTCGTCTTAAAACTGGCTGGAAACTTGCAAATGATAATCTCAGACAAGCCAGGAAAAAACATGCTGCCTATTTTAATAAGAAAGCTAAGGATAGAGAACTATTTGTGGGAGAGAAGGTGCTTATTTTACTGCCCGGCAGCCCTAACAAATTACAAATTGGATGGCAAGGTCCATATACTGTTCTAGAGAAGGTGTCTAGAACAAATTATAAAATCGACAAGAAGGGGAAAGAGAAAGTATATCATGTGAACCTCCTAAAGAATTATCTGGACAGGAAAATCCAGGAAGGAACTCACTTAATGTCCTTGTCGATAGCAACGGGGATGAAAAATGAACCACTCGCATCTCATGAGTACCCCCTGAAAACATGTGAGACCACTGCACATGTAAAAGTCAGTAACCACTTGACGAAAAAACAGAGGGAACAGGTTCAAAAGGTTCTGACTGATCATACGGACGTGTTAACGTACAAACCGGGGCACACGAAATTGTTGGAATATGATATGAAACTAGTAGACCCAACACCGATCTGTATGAGAGCCTACACGATCCCGTTTGCCAAGGAGAAAGCTTTGAAAGAGGAGATTGAGTACCTATTGAAAGAAGGAATTATTTCTCATCGCGAATCTAGATATAGTTCCAGTGTGGTTTTGCTGAGAAAACCCTCTGGGGAACATCGTATATGTATAGATTACAGGAAACTGAATGCTGTCACAGAAAATCAGGTGGATCCATTACCGGACACAAATCAATTGTTTGCCAGGCTGAAAAAGGCAAAATATTTTTCTAAGGTGGATCTGAGCAAAGGCTATTATCAAATTCCAGTAAAGCCTGAGGTCAGACCGTATTTAGCGTTTAGCACTTCGGAAGGACATTATGAATTCAACATGTTGCCATTTGGGTTGAAAAATGCTCCGAGTGTGTTTTCTAGGATGATGCGAAAATTGTTGGATCCCCTGAAAAACCCATGCATCACAAATTTTATGGATGATATCCTTATTGCTACGGAAACATTTGAGGAACACATTAACTCTTTGAATATGCTGTTTGATAAACTGAGAGAGGCTAATTTGACAGCTAGACCAACAAAATGTTGTATTGGGTGTAAAGAGTTGGAGTTCTTGGGACATACTGTATATCAGGGTAACATGACCCCCTGACCCCAAGAATCTCGAGAAATTAAAGAGAGCACCGCGGCCACAGACCAAGAAAGATGTGAGATCTTTCGTGTCGTTGTGTGGATTTTATCAGAAATATATCAAAAATTTTAACTCTATTTGTGCGCCTCTGACGGATTTAACTCGCAAGGGAAATCCTGATAAAATTGTTTGGTAAGCCCAGTGTGAATTAGCATACCAAGAGTTAAAGGAAAAACTTACAAGCACGCCAATCTTGAAATTACCTGATTTGAGTCAGGAATTTGTGGTGAGAAGTGACGCAATCAATGTAGGCCTGGGGGCTAATTTGTTACAAAGGTCATCGTCACCAGAGGGGGAGCTAAACCCAGTCGCTTATGCTAACCGCAAGTTGAACAAAGCGGAGCAAGACTATTCAACAAGCGAAAAAAGAATGTCTAGCTTTAATATGGGCGATAAAAAAATTTCAGATTTATCTGTATGGTCAGACATTTGTGGTCCAAACTGATCATCAGCCACTCGTATTCTTATCACAGACAAAGCATGAAAATGCTCGTTTATTACGATGGTCATTACTCCTACAGCCATATCAATTCACTATTGAATATATCCCGGGGTCACAGAACGTGGGTGCAGATTTCCCCAGTAGGCATCCCTGTGAACCAAATCAGAATATTCATCAGGCATAATGGGTTAATTTTATCTACGTGTATCACTGTGTTTGGAACTAGCATCAGGCATGTTCTTAGGTGGGGAGATGTGTGATAAAGTACAGTGATACAGCTATAAAATTAGTATTTATAAAGATAAAAGGATAAAAATAAAGTAGTAATGAAAATAGTGGAGCTATGAAGTTTCTTCTTCACCCACGCCGCGAGCGCGTTGATTTTAGCAGACAGTATTGTGGAATAGATAGTACCATCGTTTTCTAGTGTCCTTGAAAAACTATTTATAACATTGTGACCCGAAAAGCCTATTCGTTCCGACGTAGTGAGAGGGGAGAGATAGAAAAAAATGATACCTTATGCACGTGTGGTTTGAATATAAAACCTAGCGAAGCGCGATATTGTCGTTAGTCGTTTGAAAATACGACGCAGAATTCAAAATATGTTCGGCAATTGGGTCACGCAGACAACCTTAGCTCTTATAAAAAGGATGTATTTCTGACGTAATATGGGAGACTGTCGTTTTTAGTTTGAAAATAGCGGTAGAAAGAAGTGAACAGGTGGTAGTTTATAGATTTCAATATTATTGAAGACTAACATTGGAAAAAAATATGGAATTTGTTATTAATAGGAATAGGAACACAAAACTTAGGTAGTCAGATGGCTTATCGTCTCCTGATAAATAATATGTTGAAAATTACAAAAACCCCTAGTAGATAAGAAAGTTATTGACAAAAGACTGTTTTGGTTTTGACCGACAGGCAAACACATGTTCGTTTTGACTTGCACTAACGGCAACATTTTTTGACGCGTCCTTGAGAAAGGCAGGAAAAGGTTACAATTATTCTATTGGAGGAGGGGTAGACAAGGGGGAGAAAAATTATGGGATGGCTCAAACTGAATATGTTTTTTGTAGTGTTAGGCCAAAACCAAGTCTATTTTTGGTGAATGCCAAGTTCGGACGGACAGACCGACAGAGGTACACTAACATTGGACCAAAATTGGACCTCAGTTTTAAAAATTTGAATTGAAAATCTTAGTAGTAGATCCCATTGGTCAAAACATTTCATATTATTGAGGAAACGTAAAGGCTTGACGCCATTTGTATAAGATAGTCCCTAGAGCAGGACGTTGTGAAAAGTGATTAGCCTTATTAAAGTAAATATATACAAGGGGCTTGCCATAAGTCTTGGGCCTGAGCATGAAGGACATATCACAGAGAGCTGAAATTTTGTATACTGTTTATTCCTTTTCAATATAGCCACCGTCTGAATTGACACACTTCTGCCATCTCTGCTTGACCTTGAAAAGACCTTGGGAGTAAAACACCCTATTTTTCAAACTAAACCAGTCATCACATGCCAGTATAACTTCTTCATCGCTGTCAAAATGATTTACTTTTAGCTGTTTTTTAAGATTTGAGAATAGAAAAAAATCTGATGGAGCCAAATCTGGAGAATATGGTGGGTGTGGAAGAATTTCAATATTCAAATCGTTGGCTGCTAGCTGCACAAGCCGTGCTTTGTGAGAGGGCGCGTTGTCTTGAAGCAAAGGAAGATTTTGAGTGCGTGTTATCCCTCGTTTCCTGGTCACAACCTTTCTTAGTTTGGTGAGAAGATCTGCATAGTACTGTCCATTAACTGTGTTGCCACGAGACAGATAATCTTTCAACAGGACACCTTTGGCGTCCCAAAAAAACAGTAAGCATCACTTTTCCTGCAGTTGTCTGTGCTCTCGGCTTGACAGGTGTTGGGGAGCCCGGGGTTTTCCATTCCATGCTGGCAATTTTGGATTCGGGGTCATAATGGTGTACCCAAGTCTCATCTACTGTCACCATGGTCTCCAAAAAAGTTTTATTACTGACACTTTTTGAGCAACTGTGGACAGCAATTTACCCTCGTTTGCTTCTGTTAACGTGTCAGCAGTCGCGAAACCCAGCGTGCACACACTTTTTTCATGTTGAGTCTGTTGTGTAAAATTCTATAAACTGTTCTTTCATTCAGTTTTACTCTACTAGCTATCTCCACAATTGTCATTTTTCGATCCTGGTCAGTTATTTTCTTCACTCTTGTTGCATTTTCATCGTTGCACTCTGAGGCTGGTCTACCAGATCTTGGCAGATCAGCAACATTTGAGCGGCCGCACTTAAACTGTTGACACCATTTTTTTTACCGAAGTATATGAAGGACAAGAATCACGAAACACTGGTTCCATCTCCCTGTGTATATCTGTAGGTGTTTTTCCCTGAAACATCAGAAATTTTATCACAGCTCTGGCCTCCTTCTTTTCCATTGTTTTGTCAAATCTTTGGAGCAGCAGATCCGGTCAACAGGGTACATTGCGCCGTGCACCGTAGCGGGAAAACCCATTGGAGAAACTAATGCGTACTTCACACATTTAGTGCAAATATGATGAACTTTAAATGTGCCAAGTTTCATTTTCCTCCTCTGATTCCTGATATATATTAAAACTAAAAGGCACCACAGTCCAGCCAGCAGTACATCTGGAGTCTGCTATTCAACGTACCTGTGTTTTTTTCATTGAATTTCTGGTAAGACCGACATTATTCATATATATATTTTGTTTAAAAAAGTGAGTGAGAGATGCTGCCATCACGACTGTAAGTAATCAGGTCCCAAGCTGATTTATGCAGGGCCTGAAGGTAGAATTAGGTTATAACACATTGCCAGTTTTGTAAAATGCACCTGTTCTGTGAATTTAAAATGTTTTCTTAGGTTGCCAGAGGGACACAGCTCACCTATCCTATTGTATGGAAGAAAAGAAAGATTAATAATATTATTGCAGATGCAGGGCCTCCTTTGTAGGAGAGACATGTGAACAACACTGGTACACTTGGTAATGGATGTGCTGGATTGGTCCAGTAGATATGACCCAGCTCTTTATTTCTTAGGTATGCTCATTTGTAGAAATAACAGTTTAAGTAAGATATCAACAAGGAGACATTATTTCATTGTTACAGGGTTTTTATCTGGCACTAGTCCGGTGCCAGATGTCTATGAGAAGCAGTGAGAAGTCGTTTTCATGCACAGTAGTGACAGGAACCTACAGATTCCACCCTGTTACTTTTGGCCATTATCATACTGAAATTGTGTGACACCAAGATTACAAGTGTGCCCAGATAAGTAAAATATCTGGCACCCTAACTCTTCATCAGCTTTAAGACCAGCGCACCCCTGTATAACAGAAAGAAACTATTTCCCAAAGAATTTAACAGTGACAGTGTATATTAAAGAGACTGGGGAGGATTATAGAATCCCAAACAGCCATCCAGGGCAGAAACCAGTGACATAAAAATTTAATAACACTATTATTGTATTTAACATTGTATGTCTGGACAAATGGTCCCTTTGGGTTAAAAAATTGTTTATGTAAATATCTTCAATTCTTTTTTTCATTTTTTTTAAGTCCTGACCAGAAAAATACCAGGTTCAGGACCAATAAATCATACAGAAAATTATTAATTGTAAAAGGTTATCCCAGGTGTTATTTCCTTTAATCATAGACCTTAATACTTGTTTGTATGGATGTGTGTTATTGTTAAATTACCATCACACCACACTTGCATATCCCTAGACATTAGACGTAGCTATCATTCATACTAGTCAAGAATAAGTCTGCTTGAGGCCATAAGGTGGTAGCAGAAAGGCACCCTGATACCTCAACCCTAAATTTGTTAGAATCTGGTACCTTCACAGCTGGCCTCATTCAGTACAATAAGGAAACATATCAACAACAGTTCATAACATCAAAAAGCACCACAACGGGTCACGGATTAGCGATACACAGTGAAGTGGGGTATTTATTATGAACAGTACGCTGTCACGTTACATGTGCAATAGCGTATAAGGACATTTCTGGCTCTTTTCAAGTTGAAGGTAGCTTCAGTGGTTTGGCAAACGTTGTCAGTTATTGGGATTTAGGTGGTAATTTCCCGTTGACGATGAAGATGGTTGGCCTGGTATGAACAGTTGGTAGGGACCTAGAGTTACTTACAGGTCCTGGTTGTACGAGAGTGCTAGATCTAACAAATTGTCAGGGCGACATTGAGCACTCCCCTGGTTAAGAAAACGACGCCGTTGTCGGCCAACGTCTGCAGTGTGAACCAAATTGTAGCAGGTTCGTTGTCATTCATTTTATTGTCTGCAAAGCTGAGAGGACGAAGATGTTGCTTCTAATACATGTTGGGCGAACAAGTGGATGGCAGCCTTGGTAGCATTCATTTCAGCGTCTGACTGGTCAAGACTAGAGGCCGCTGCAGCGCCGTTTGAAAGCCAACAGTGGGACAGTGTTGCCACTACACAGTGTTTACTGGCTCAGGAGACGACGTACCTGTGGAAGTCAAGTCGTTGAGTCTTCTTGTGGAACTGGGTGCATGCCGAACACTGGAACTGGTGCATTACAGTATCAACATTTTACACACGGTCGTTACGGAGGCTGCCAGAGGCTGAACAGTACCAGATTTACGTTACGATCTTTGCCTTATACAAAACACTGCAGTCCATCATCATAAACTGTACTGAACTTTTTCTCACGTAGAAGGCTGCACTACACCTTTGCAAACGGTTGTAACTTTCATGAACTCGTGAGATGTTATTGGAGTGGAGCTGTCAAATCCTCGCTTTGATGCGTGTGGTCTGCCTTTTTGCTTGACATCCCTGTGATATTTCAGTGAAGACAAGGCACTATCTGGTGATAAGCGTGGACTTTGTGCCTTACATGATAGTGCTGGGACCACTCAGGGGTCATCCTAATGGACAATATTTGTAACTTTATGTAACTTTGTAACGTGTCGTTCGTTGTGTGGACCATTGGATCATTAGTGACTAAGGTGCTGTGGATATCAACGTCATCATCAGGAACCCAGACCTTCGGAGATCATCAATTTAATTGATTTATAGTTAATTTTCTTAATGTAGTATTATTATTATATATTATTGGACACTTATTTTTCTTTCAGTATTATTGTAAAGTTACCGAAGAAAGGTGATCTATCAGACTGTAATAACTGGCGTGGTATATCTCTATTATCAGTACCTGGAAAATTATTATGTTGCATGATGTTAGAAAGACTTAAATTGCATGCTGACGAAAAGATCAGAGAAGAACCAGCGGGTTTCAGGCCGAAACGATCATGTATTGATCAAATATTCACGCTAAGAACAATTATAGAAGAATCAGTGGAAATGCAATCGCCACTTATTATCACCTTCGTCGATTTTCAAAAAGCCTTTGATAGTCTACACCGGCCATCATTGTGGAAGATACTTACAATCTATGGTTTTCCAACAAAATATGTGAATATAATCAAAGCGCTATATGACAATGCAAGATGTTGTGTTAGAACAAATAAAGGGAATACAGAATGGTTTACAGTAGAAACAGGGGTGAAACAAGGCTGTATTATGTCACCACCACTTTTTGGAATAGCTATTGATTGGGTTATGAGAAACTATACCCACAATGAACAATTAGGTATAAAATGGACAAATGGAAAATTCCTGGGGGACCTGGATTTCGCAGATGATTTAGCATTCTTAAGTTCAACACCCAGACAATCCCAAGAAGCAGTAAATAATTTGTGTCATCTCTCGGTTAAAATAGGTCTCCAAATAAATGCCTCTAAAACTAAAGCTATGAACTTTTCTAATGAGACCTTTGATATCATCTTGAACGGGGAAAAACTACAGAAAGTTGAAAGTTTCAATTATTTAGGCAGTAAAATGACTCAGGATGGTGACACAACAAGAGAAATTCATACTAGAATTGCTTTGGCAGCTAGCGCCTTCAATAGATTATCTAACATTTGGAAATTACGATCATTGAATATACATACCAAGCTTCGTCTGTTTAATTCAAATGTTATCTCAGTGTTAACATACGGCTGTGAGAGTTGGAAAATAACAAAATCATTGGAGAACAAGCTGAATACATTCGAGAACAAATGTCTTAGAAAACTCATGAACATCAGTTGGAAAGAATTCAAGACTAATCGACAAATAAGAGAAGACTCTAGGCAGAAATATGTCTCCGACTATATAAGGAAAAGACGATGGTCATATATCGGTCATGTCCTACGAATGCAAAACCACAGAATATCACTAAAGGTGCTCACTTGGTTTCCTGAGGGTAAGAGGAAAAAAGGAAGACCAAAAGAAACACCCAGAAGAACAATAATAAGAGAAGGAAGAACGTTGGGATTAAACAATGTGCAAGAGCTTAGAGGAGTGGCGTCACAACGAACAACCTGGAGAGCACTGGTTTCTGCCTTATGCGCCGTGTTTGGTGCTTAAAGAATTTATTTATTATTATTAATCATTCTCCTGTGACCTCTTTTCCATTTGGTTGGTGAGTACGTCATCCAACTAATGTGGTGTTGCAACATACTACGTTTTGTCGCTTCATTGTCTATTGTAGGTTTTTGTTGTTTCCTCGTAGAAGTATAATTTTGGTGTCATTTGGTTGTTGTGTGGGTTTAGGATTTTCTCTTTTGCATTGCGGAAAGAGATTATGCTTAACTGTTCTTTTGGACTGTTGCTGGGTGAATTGTGTGCTGGAGCACGGGCACATAGAGCTGACCCTATTGGCTGCCCTGCATAATTCACGTTGCACATTTTAGTGTATTAGTGGTGCAGGTCTGGTTTGTTTGCACGGTGTCATATTTGTAATAGTGTCTCTTTGTCATGTTTAATTGGAGTATTCTCTTGTATTCCTCTTACTATCATGTACATACGTTAATTTCCCAAACTCTTGTTTTCATTTGTTAACAGCTACGATTTGTAATTAGACATCTGCTGCTGTCTGAGGGTATCTTGTTTTTTTCTTATTCCACCGTACTGTTGTGTTCGTTCGGGTAGTAAGGTCGTCTTGATCATCTTCATTATTGTCATCATTGTTTGTATTTATGTTTGTTTTGTTTTAGTGAAGTGTACCTCAATTTCAATTCCGGTACCGATGGCATAAGAGTAGGTTGTGTATTTTTGCTTATGTAGACGTAGTTTTCTGGTTTGGTTGAGAATCACATGTATGTTTATGCCATTAATTATACTGCAGTGGGGTTTAGTTTCACTGCTTAAATATTATGGGTGTCACGGGTACAGCAAATTATGCTGTTGAATAACTTCACCCAATAATACTGAATACACCTATTTGATTGGTACAGTCAGTATTTCTGAATAGGCATTACATATAATTTTGATTCATTTTTTTAGTACAATATCTGATAATTTTCTAGTGGGGAATAGTGAAGGCATTTTTTTTTTGTACACTGAGTACTGCTTTAAGAAATTTTAATTTAATTACATTACATTACGATGGCTAACCTCTTAGAATTTGTTGATGTTGGTAAAGTGCTAGCATTAACAGGCCCTGCTCTACAGGAATGGGAAGAAAAAAATGGAAAGTAAAACAAGAAAATGATAGAATGGAACGGTGTGAGGAGAGAGAATTCCAGAAATTGAAGATTGAAGCTGATAAATTGAAGATAGAAGCAGAGAAAGAGATGAAGAAGATAGAAGTTGACAAATTAAAGATAGAAGCTGACAAATTCAAGATAGAAGCAGAAAAAGAGATAAAGAAAATTGAAGCGGAGAAAGAAGTGAAGAAAATTGAAGCTGACAGAGAAATAAATCCAAAGAAGCTAGATAATGAGTCCAGGAAGCAGGATTCAGGTGGGTAAGAATTCTTACATACCTATAGACTACGGCTACCCAATTTTAATCAAGATTTGGACAGCATGGACGTGTATTTGGAACGTTTTGAAGCAGAGTTTTGGCTTGGAAGATAAAGAAGGAATAGTGGCCTGTTCTGCTGGGAAACTTGCTTTCAGAATCTGCGTTAGAAACTGTGTATAGTATCCCTTTAGCCGACAGAGCAAATTATGACATAGTCAAGGAGAGGTTGTTAAGGAAATTTCGTCTAACGGCGGAAGGGTATCGGGCTCGTTTCCGAGACGTGAGACCAAGCGTCAATCTGGATTTTGAGGATTTCATTGCGAAAATTACTCAGCTATTAAATCGATGGATCGAGATGGAAGGTGTTACTAGAGACTTTGATGGGCTTTTCGACCTTATGTTACGGGACAAAGTATTGTCATCGTGTTCATCTGAGTTCAATGCGTTTTTCCAGGAACGCAAGCCCAAAAACATCGGTATGATGTCAGAATTAGGACACCAATACGTGACCGCGCATCCAGAAAAGGTCATACACAGGGAGAGTATCTCTGAGACTTTCTCAGCGAGTATAGGAAAGATGACTAGAAAACCTTACAATCAACATTGATCGAAGAGTGCCGATAGATTTGGCCCCAGAAGATTTCATTATGATAGACCCAACTTTCGGGAAGACAGATCTCCTGCTCGGTATGACAATTATCGGGACCATAGATCACCGAGGAAGAAATTTAACTATCAATCTGATAGAAATCAATACAGATATACTGGAGACAGACATGATAGGTACCCGCGGAATCAGATCCAGATAGATGAGCCAAACGAGCAGGAACAAAGACGATTTCGCAAAAGCTCACCTTACCAAAGAAACAAATCCTTTGAGAAAAAGGAGTCAGACCGAGTAGTCAGACACTCTCCAAACAATAGTCCGAAAAAGGATAGCAATACTCAGCTACACTATAGTCTTTGTAAGGGAACAGGACATTTGGCAAAGGTCTGTGCTAATAATTCAGAACGAGCGAATTCGGCTTGCATATTAGAAACCTTTAACAATGAGAATTGCAAAGGGTGTAGACCATTATTTGAACCAGACGGTAAGCCTATGCTTATCTGTGGTCACACTCTGCCTTTTCTCTCTTCTCTTGAAGAAAATGGTCATTTGGAATTGCATCCAGGATTTATGCAAAAGCAGGAAGTGTCTGTGTTGAGAGACACGGACTGCACAACTATAGGAGTGCGTAGAACATGCATTGACGACTCATGCTTGATAGGTAAGACAGCAAGATGCGTCACTTTCGGGGGTAACATTGAGTATTACCCTCTTGCCATTATTGAGGTGGACACACCCTTCATATCTGGTAGAGTACAGGCCTGTGTACTCGAAGCACCGATAGCGGATTTGATTGTGGGTAATGTGCAAAGTGTGCAGGAATGTACTCAGATGGACATCAGGAAATGGAGGGACAATCGCGTGCTTAGGGCCAATGCGGTGATTACGAGGGCGCAGTAAAAGGCAGATGACGCGTTAGAAGCGACGCATCATGAAGCTAAGACATCGGAATTGGTCAAAGGGAGTCAGGATACACCGGTGTCGGACTTTATCCATTACCAAAGGTCAGACGGATCATTGCGTAAATTTTACAACTTTGCCGAGAGAGGTGATGTAAAGTGCACGAAGTTGGCAAGACATTGGTTCGAGCTCAAGAATAATGTTCTCACTAGGTGTTTCGCTAAGGGAGTACAAACTCAGCGCCAAGTTGTGTTACCGTGTAGTTTTAGAGCAAAAGGTTGCACATGACTCCCCTTTTGCGGAACATATGGGTGTGGCTCGAACGCGCCAGAGGGTGCTGTCACAATTCTATTGGCCATTGTTTAGCAAGGACATTAAACTATATTGTAGGTCCTGTAAGATATGCCAACAGATGAGGCATAAAGGTAGAACTCCCAAAGCTCCAGTGCATGTTACGGACTTGTCAGTACGACCTTTCCAGAAAGTAGCGATTGATATTATAGGCCCCCTCTCTGTCACTTCAGACAGGGGATACTGTTTCATTTTAACGATGGTAAATTTGTGCACCAGGTGGCCGGAGGCGGTGCCGATGAAGAGTATTACTTCACAAGCAGTCGCAGAAGCTTTGCAGATGTTGTTTTGCAGGTTTGGTTTTCCGGAAGAGATATTATCGGATAGAGGCCGACAGTTCATTTCGAAGGAGATGTCAGAAATAACTGGGCTATTGGGTATTGCCCAAATATTTACGAGTCCATATCACCCTCAGTCAAACGGAGTTTGCGAGCGTTTTAACGGTGCATTAAAATACATGCTGGCAAAAGGGACCGCAGAATCTCCGCAAGAATGGGATAGGTTACTCCGAGCGGTCCTTTTTGCCTATGGGGAGGCTCCCCAACAGAGTGCAGGATTTTCCCCTTTCGAGTTACTGTATGGGGCAAACCCAAGGGGGCCGATGCACATATTGAAGGATTTATTAACTGGAAAATGTGCAAATAGCACCTCAATTACGAGTTATGAGTATGTAATGAGCCTCAGAGAACGTATTGTAAAATCTTGTTTGGTGGCACGTGACTGTATGGCGGGGTCGTTAGCACGGTATCGGAAGTACGCAAATCGGAACTCCAAACTAGTATCCCTGGTTCCAGGTGAGGAAGTTTGGCTACTTTTACCAGCTAAAGAGGATCGCTTTAGCATTACGTGGCAAGGACCATTCAAGGTGGTTAAAAAATGACAGATATCGATTACCTAATTTCGGTCCGAAATAAGTAGAAGGTATTTCATGTGAATATGCTGAGGCCATATGTAGAACGATCTGAGTCATTGAAAGCAGTCACAAGGGCAGCACTGACTGAAGCAACAGTGGCATGTACGACAGTCATTGATGACACGGGAGATGAAAAAGGTGAAGGGAATATGCAGTTATCCCTCGTACCCCTGGTTCCTTCGGAGTCATGGAATGTGGTGCGAATCGGGGACGACCTAACAGTAGAACAAAAGTCGGAAGTACAGATTATATTAGCGGATTTTAAGGATGTCCTCACATATCTGCCAGGACGGACAGACTTGATTTGTCATGATATCACTCTGACATGCGATCAACCTATTAGGGTAAAACCGTATCCATTGCCCATGCATTTCAAATCGGCTGTCGAGAGAGAAATTAGTGACATGCAACGACTGGGGATCATTTCTTCGTGTGATTCAACATATTCTTTTCCAATGGTTGTGGTTCGCAAGAAGAACGGATCTCTTCGTATATGTATTGACATTCGGAGATTGAACAGCATCACCGTCGTTGACGCTGAACCAATACCTAATCAGGAAGATCTGTTAACACAACTCACCCACGCTACATATTTCAGCAAACTCGATCTGTCTAGAGGCTATTGGCAGGTACCCCTCGTGGAGGCTGCGAAACCACTAACGGCTTTTAGCACCCCCAAAGGATTGTTTCAGTTCAATGTCATACGCTTTGGCTTAGTGAACGCGCCCGCCACATTTGTGAGGATGATGAGAAGTTTGTTAGGACATCGATCGGATATTATTACATATATCGACGATATATGTTTGTTTCATGAGTCATGGGAGAATCACATGATGGCGTTGTCTTCCCTATTGCAGTGTCTAAGGCAGCATAATTTAAAGGCACGGCCGAGTAAAGTTTGCCCAGGTTTAAAGAGTTAAATTTCTTAGGACATACTGTAGGTCATAATCACCTGAAACTGGAAGATGTGACAGTTACAAAGATTTTACAGTTCAGACACCTAAAACAAAAAAGCTAGTGAAAAGTCTAATTGGATTTGTGAATTTTTATCACAAGTTCATCCCTCAGTTCTCTTCCATTGCGGCGACACTTACCTCGCTAACGAGTAAGCGGATGCCACATAGGGTCGTGTGGACACAAGATTGCGAGATAGCCTTATCCATAATCAAGAGGGTGTTCTCTAGGAAACCCATCTTACTGATGCCAGATTTACGGAAACCCTTTGTTTTGCGGACAGACGCATCTTCTGTAGGAATTGGAGCTTGTTTAATGCAAGATCACCAGAGTACCTTACATCCAGTGATGTATGTGAGACGGAAGCTGTTGCCGGCTGAGACTAGGTACTCCACGATTGAGAGGGCGTGCTTGGCAATTGTGTGGGCAGTTTCAAAGTTGTCCCGGTATTTGATAGGTGCACATTTTGTATTACAGACAGACCATCGACCACTCTCATTTTTACAGTCGTCGAAATCGACAAGCTCGAAATTAACTCGTTGGGCTCTCTTACTGCAGCAGTACAAATTTACTGTTTTACCCCAAGAGGGTAAGCTCAACGTTGTAGCTGATACTCTGTCTCGTTTGTAGAATGATTGTTTTTTGAACTTGGGTTCCCCCCCCCCCCCCCCACACGATGTTTAATTGAGTATGCAAGATATGTGAAGACAAGAAGGAAATGAATGTATACTTGGCTCAAAACCGGATGTTGGGTGTTTGGAGTGCGCCCAGCCGCCTTCCAAAAGAAAAAAAAACTTCGTTTTTTCCCGGGGGGGGGAAGAGATTAGATGTCACAGTGTGATTAACACAGCTGTGGACTGGCGGTGCTCCGTTGGGGGCGGGTACATAATGCCAGTCGGGTGTGAGAGGTGTTCTCATACACTTAACAACACGAAACTGCGAGGTCAGCAGGTCAGGGGTTAACGCAAGGGGCGTTCGGATTGGGCAGTGAAGAAGAGAGAGTAGGAGAGCGTCGAGTGGCTGACTCGAATTGTCGAATGCAAGAGGATATTTAGTTGTGAGAATATAAGGCATGTGGTTATCTAGGATTTTCATCAACGTGTTACACTTCACTGTCTACACATATTGTTGTAATTTTGTGGTGATAATTATGTGAATACGTTAGACAGAACTAGGAACATTGCTAGCGTTGGTTATTACTTGAATGTGTTCCACTCCACCCCTCTCTCTCTCGTGTGTGGTATTTCGAGGACTAAGGCATATGTGTATATAATACAAAATACCCTGTGTCACTGACATATCTTACAGGAGCGACAATAAATAGTTATATCTCTATTTACGCCCGGCCAAAAGAAGGAAGAAAGAACCCTAGATTTAGTACGGGAAAATTCCATATGTCCTGCACACCGAGAGTCGTGGGCATGTTGCAAGATCCGAACTCTCATGTCAATAGGTACAAGAATTTGCGAACGTGTGGACGAAGTAGAACCTCGTACCATTCGAACTAGTACTCCATTCTTAATTAAGAACCAATATTTAAGATTTGTGTCACAATTTGCATTATCTTGTTTAACTAGCAGAAATTTTTTTTTGCAAATATGTATCAATTTGCTGAAGTTTGATAAAAGACTCCCGTGAGATTACGGAGTGAGCATCCTGATTATGTACTTCATTAATTTCAGCAGGTGGAGTCTGTAAAAAATTTTGAGCTTGTGCTCTAGTAGTGACTGCATAAGCAGCCTGAATGTTTTGCTCTTCCCAGATAGTAATCTGTTGAGGAGTACAATTCTTAATTCCATGTATACGTCCGACGATAAGGTCTGCAATAGGATTCGGGAGCATACATGCGTGAACATGTCCCGTAAAACAGGGAGTGGCTATGTGGATAATAGCAGTTGGAAAAGTCTCAACTGTCCCACCAAATGTCACACATTTCACTACATCACCAGTGGCACAGGAAGGATGTATCAGAGACTGCTTAATCCCAACAGTTGTGCATCCAGAATCAAAGAGAACTGAGACTGGATTATTATTCACAAATCCCTTATGTAGAGTAGGAGACCCTCTTCCGTCATGCGCAGCTAAGGCAGGAAGAGTGGTGTAAAGTGCAATCTTTACTATCTTGCAATATAATACATTTATATACTTATTATGTTCGCAAATATTTTGTAAACAAAGTATTTCCTTTTTAAGTGCTTAAGGAGAAGTCATTTTTGAGTTACTTCCCTTGAAAGGAGTTCCGTCATCTTCGATCGGACTCCGCGGACGAATTTAGGCCTACTGCGATTTATTCTTTGGCTGGGTAGGAATAGATTGTTCTTGCTTCAGTATATCTATGGCCTGAATTTATACGTAGTGTTTGTATGAGTAGGACGAGTCTGTCTTATATATGGATATCTTTACATTTCTAAGTCGAACTATGTTGGTTGTCGCTAGAAAAGGTCAAAGGCTATGCAGCGGAAGTATCGCTAGCAAGGGGTGTGATTCATGGCTGTCATCCTGTCGGGATGTCGAATTTTGTTGTAGCCGGCCTATCGCCGAAAAAGTGATCTATAAGTAGATGGGGAAAAGTGATAGTCATTTAGACATGTTGTATGTACTTTACCCCAGTGTTTATTCTCTTTTGCCAAGGAATGGCAAAGTTATATTTCGCATAGAAAGGTAAAACCACAATTTATTATGAACTTGGGCTTCGCCATCGTTGTCGATAAGCAGATGCACAGTGGTACTTTTGAAAAGAATATTTATTCAAAGGAAGATGACATTCCTATGTATCAGCACTAGATTGTATGATATTATTCAATTACCTCTATGATAGAAGCTATGAAGAAATGAGGACATTTAACGAATGACCAATTTTGGTCTGTATCCAATAGTGAGTGAAGCTCACGAGAGAAGCACAGCCATGTTGAAATCCATATACTTTGTATTTATCGAGTGAGAAAAAGGGATGCCTGTACTATCGCTCGATGAACCAAGAGATCACTGCTACATGTGAGAACCCATGTCTGGGATTCCTATATCTTTATGGAAAATATATATATTGAACTTTACGTGAAGGGATATTCGCTAGACGAGGTTAGGTCTAGGAGCCTTCCTATATATTGGTTATGGTCTGACGTGCCCAGTCAGTAAAGCCAGATGATTTACATGATGGAACTCTGAATGCTTATTTACGAATGCTCCATTATGATATTTGCCAAGCATGAATGCTAACTTAAGATGATATTCCTGTGATCAACATTATGCTGTCTATGTCGACATTTGTTCCTGTAACCATACACGTACTGTCCAAGTGTGCGTCTCATTAAATGTTATAAAAAGACCACCGTAGTTCCAGTACTTCTTGAATTCGAACAGTGTGAGTATGAGTGATGTACTACCAACCTGTCAACTCTATCGAATCATTCTACCATTCGCGTTCTGACATTCAGATACACACTCATTGTCTACACTCACATTCTTGTCGGAGCCTCATCACGTTCCAGGACAAGATGACCTGTATGACCAAAACTGTGCTGGGTTTAATGAGTTGACAATCGTTACACTTTACTACACCAGTCCCAACATCTACATTTATCAACTGGTGGACATTCACGTCATTTAACAAATAAAGCGTGATTCAACAACTAGTAGCCAGTATGAGTTAACAACTACAGAGTTTAACAACTGGTGTGCCAGCTTCCTGGGTCAACCTGCACAGTGACCATATTGAGAAGTAAACTACTGAGACCAGACGTTCCTTGGGGTCTGTTACGACACACAAATACATCAACAGTACAACTCTACAGTGATGTCAGCGTGACCTGTCCTGTCGAGAGTATGCAGTAACTAGGTCAGCGTTTGTTGACATTTGGTTCGTTGGACATTTGCCATACAACTGACAGTGTTACACAGCAAGCTTGGTTGAAACATAGAACATTACACATCAGGACTGGAGAATATTTGACAGTGTTTGCGAAAGGAAATGTTATTGAACTGAGAAGTCCTACATCGATTGTTATCATTCACATCAACGATGGAGCTTCTATTTCTGTGTTGAATTTAAAATAATTAGACCAGAAGTATTTGTTTAATAAAGTACCACAGTACTGTACTATTAGGCAGTGTAACTGAGCCTTCTTTACAACACATTCTTTCTGCAACACTCTATTTACATCATATTGCCATACTATTTATGCATTTATGTATTTATGTTTAAATATTTATATGTGATATTTGTTTGTATCCAGCGGGTTGTTGTTTTGGTTGGGCGGTGTCACACAACAGAGTATCCCACGTAATAGAGGGTCTGATGTGTGCGTTTCTATAGGTGCAATTTTCTTGATTGAAAATTTGCTGCGACAGCTGTTGCTATTAGTGTTAGCTGTGAAGACTGTACTCATTGTTGTTTTTGTAATATTCCTCTGTTCTTTAGTTTGTTTTGATTTGTTTGTAATTTGTTGGTCTACCCTATTCTATCTTTCAGTTCTATTCTCAATTTATATTTATATACTGTGGCGTTATTTGTATTTGTTATCCTCTTGCGGTTTATCTTTTATTGTTTTTCCCATTTGATTTATTTCATTTCCGCAAATGTTTTCATGTTCTTCTGTATAACTGTTTTGTTTTGTGCCTGATCGACATACACTATTTAAAATATAGTTGATCATATAAATTGATGTACAAGAATCAACTGATAGTTAATTGCTATTACTAAAGGTACACAGTTGATGATATGAAACACTATTTCTGGTGCACTGCACTTATATTATAGAGTGAACCAGCAACTTATAGCTGTTATTATATAAGGATTTATACAAGACCTTTGTAAGGCTTGTTTCCCACAGTGATTGGGATAGTTAAGTACTATTTTCCACAGGTTACAAAGTTATCATACAAGGTCTTTGATTAAGACTAAGAAAGTGAATTTATTTACTTTTGCAAATTACTGATCTTATTAGACAAGATGTCTACATTAGATTATTTTATCACACAAGGCAAGGCTCTTGATAAGACTGGTCAGCAATTAGAAGAATGGGCAGTTGCTCAATATGACAAAGCATTAGCTGCTGCTGCTGAAGAAAGAAAAGCATTGATTGAAGAAAAGAAATTAGCAGCTGAGGAGAAAAGATTAGAAGCTGAGGAAAAAAAATTACAAAGAGAGGATGAACAAAAGAAATTGCAGATACAGACTGATGAAAAAAGATTCCAGATGGAAATGGAAAAAGAGAAAAGAAAAGATGAAGCTGCTGCTGAAGAGAAAAAATTACAAGCTGCTGCAGAAGAGAGAAAATTACAAGCTGCTGCAGAAGAGAGAAAATTACAAGCTGAAGCTCAAGAGAAAAAAGCAATAAGAGAACATGAACACCAAAAAGAACTTTTAGCATTTGAGTTAGAAAAGTTAAAGTTAACAAACATAAGTGATGGTAATCAAGCATCTGGTGGTAATGGTAAACCCTTTACTTACAAGGTCAAGGTACCAGCGTTCAACCCTTCCAGTGATGACATAACATTCTGGCTAAATAGATTTGAACGCTCGTGTCGAGCCCATAATGTGGACAAATCACAATATGCTAACCAGTTATCAGAAAATCTGAAAGGTGATTCTCTGACTAGTTTAAGTTTGGTTGAAGAGGCTGACAAAGATAACTATGATGTTATTAGGGCAGCCTTATTAAAGAAGTATCAGTTGTCTGAAGAGGGTTATCGGAAGTTGTTTAAGACAATGGTGCCTGAGGCAGGTGTAGAATTCTCAGAATTCATTGCAAGGACACGTCTTACATTTGATCGTTGGATTGAGCTATCCAAAACAGAAAAGACTTATGAAGCCCTTATGGACTTGATACTCAGAGACAAGATTATGTCAAGTATAAATAAACCTTTCCTCGAATTCTTACATGAGCGTAAACCTAAGTCTCTAAAAGAAATGGAACAGTATTGTACCCAATACGTCACTGCACATCCGGACGTAGCTATTAGCAACAGTAAGGTTAAAGAAGGTATGCCAGTTGCTTCTGCAACACCATACAACCCTAATCACTCTCACAAATTCCAAGGACCTCAAAATAGGTTTAATAAAAAAGGTAACTATTACAGTTATCAGAACCAAGGTAACCAATCATTTCAGGGTTCTTCTTCGAATACCTGGAGAAGAGCTGACAGCCCTCGATTCAGGGGTGGTCATAATTACAGGAACTTTCGCAAAGGAAGTCATTCTAGAAACTATCCAAGTTTTCCTTCATGGAGACAACAGGATCATAATTACCGAGATACTCATTATAATGAATATGATGATAGTAACCAAAGGAGCTATGATTCAAACCCGAGTAGGGGTTATAATAGTGGAAACAATGATAAGTACAGAGGCAATAATAACAGAGGTAGAGCACAATTCAAAAAACATAAAGCTCATTACCAGGCGAACTCTGCACAGCAAGAGTCCCACGAAGCCTATAAACAAAATAAAGATAATGATGACTCTAATAATATGGCATGTGCCGCTTTTGATTTTGGGAGAGCATCTCAGTGCCCCCAATGCAAAACATTATTTGAGCCAACCACAGTGTCTACTTTAAGCTGTGGGCATCCTCTTCCCGCTCTTCCTGCGTCAATCGCGCATGATGGGAGAGGTTCTCTTGTCTTACACAAAGGTTTAGTAAATGACAATCCAGTCTCAGTACTTTTTGATTCTGGATGCACAACTATTGGGGTTAGGCAGTCACTCATAGATCCTTCTCATTCTACAGGCAAAGTAGTCAAATGCGTAACATTTGGCGGCACCATAGAGAAATACTCTACCGCTATCATTAGGATTGCTACTCCTTTCTTCACAGGAGATGTACACGCATGTCTTTTGCCGAATCCGATCGCTGATCTTATCATCGGTCGCATTCACGGAGTCAAAGAATGCACTCCGGAGCAAATTTCCGTTTGGGAAAATCAAAATATGCAATCTGCTAATGCGGTAGTCACTAGAGCTCAAGCTCTCAATATGCCTGAAACTTCATCTGTTGAAGATAATGAAGTGCATAACCAAGATGATCCCTTGGTAATTTCTCGTGACTCGTTTATAAAACAACAAGAAGAAGATCCGACTCTTAAGAAATTCTTCACTCTTGTAACGAAAGGTGATCCGAATAAAGATTCAAATTGTAAATCTTGGATTACAATGAAGAATGGCGTACTTGTACGTATGGTGCAAGACTCCACTAAGTCAAGTCATTCTCAGATTCTTGTACCCAAGAATTTGAGAGTTAAGATCTTACAACATGCACACGACTCTCAGTGTGCTGGTCACATGGGTTTTTCCCGTACAAAGTCAAGAGTTCTTGCGGCTTTCTTTTGGCCTTTTGTGAACAAGGACATACGGATCTATTGTCGATCCTGTAAAGTATGTCAAGAAGTCAAATCCAAAGGTCCTCGTCATGCTGCGCCTATTCAGGCTGCAGATATTCCTATTCGTCCATTCCAGAAAATGGCGATAGACATCATTGGTCCATTCAAGATCAAATCTGCTAGAGGACATCAGTTTATCTTAACGTGTGTAGACATGTGCACACGTTGGCCAGAGGCTATCCCTCTAAAGAGCATTACTACCGCTGACATTGCAGATGCTCTTTGGCTTATATTTTCTCGGCTGGGATTCCCCGGAGAAATATTATCAGATCATGGCACCCAACTGATATCGGATACCATGTCTCAAGTAATGTCTACTCTACAGATAGAGAGATCTTTGAGTAGCATCTATCATCCTATGTCCAATGGGATGGTCGAGCGACTAAATAGAACACTTAAGAACTTATTAGGGAAGATAACTGAGGATCATCCTCAAGATTGGGATAGGGTTTTACCCGCGGCCCTCTTCGCGTACAGAGAGGTCCCCAATGAACATACAGGGTTTTCTCCCTTTGAACTTGTCTTTGGCGCGCGACCGCGCGGCCCAATGTCTTTGCTGCATGATCTTATAACAGCTGACAATATTGACGATGACACAAAATCTTCTTACGAGTATGTCATCGCGCTGAGACAAAAGATTATCGAAGCATGCAAATTGGCAACGTCCTCTTCTGAATTTGCTAAGCAGAAGGCAAGACAATTTGCTAATAAGAAGAGAACTTTACGACAACTTTGTCCTGGTGACAAAGCATTTGTTTTGCTACCTTGTCGTGAAAATAGACTCCTTATTAGTTGGAAAGGTCCGTACGATATAATATCGAAAATTTCAGATGTTGACTACATCGTCGATATTAACGGGAAGCATAAAACCTTCCACATCAATATGCTTACGGAGTTCCATGAACGTCCTGACTATCTACAGCCTATTTTCCAGGCAACGGACGATTCTCATGTCAAACATGGTCATTACTCATCACTGTCTGTAATACAGGATGAGGAAACAAGTTTTTCGGATGTTAATCTTCCGCTTCCAATGATCCCACTTCATTCTAGTGAATCATGGAAAGACGTTACTGTTTCTCCTGATTTGTCTCTAGGAGAACGGCGACAAGTTTCGTCTATGTTACAAACATTTCAGGATGTCCTCACTGACATCCCTGGACAAACTCATGTCATTGAGCATGACATTGTTCTAACTGAACATACTCCAATTAGGGTTAGACCTTATCCTATCCCTATACATTTCCAAACACAGGTTGAAAAGGAGTTGGATGAAATGATAGATTTACAAATAATCGAACCATCCACTTCTGCATATTCTTCGCCGATGGTTATTGTTCGAAAAAAAGACAATAACATACGTCTTTGCGTTGACTATCGCAAATTGAATCAAGTTACGAAGTTCGATGCTGAACCTATGCCTTTACTAGAAGAGCTACTTACTCGTCTTTCTAAATCGCATTTTTTCACTAAACTTGATTTGTCTAAAGGATATTGGCAAGTTCCATTATCCGAACGCGCCAAACCTCTTACCGCTTTCTCTACTCCCAGAGGCCTTTTCCAATGGAATTTTATGCCTTTCGGCCTTATGAACGCACCAGCTACATTTGTACGCATGATGCGTCGAATCCTATCGTATCGGTCAGATGTCATTGCTTATCTAGACGACATCTGTCTTTTCAGCGATACTTGGGAAGATCACTATTCAGGGTTAGTTGAATTATTATCAACTCTGCGTGAGCATAACCTGACAGCAAAACCATCTAAAGCTTGTATTGGCTTTAGCGAAATTGCTTTCTTAGGCCATCGAGTAGGTCACGGTTTCTTGAAGACAGAAGACCATAATATCACTAAGATAATTAAGATCTATATCCCTAGGACTAAAAAGCAAGTGCGAAGTCTTTTAGGTCTCATACAATTTTATGGACGTTTCATTCCGAATCTGTCCTCTATCATGGCACCTCTCTCTACACTATTAAAGAAAGGGTCGCCTAACATGGTTCACTGGTCTCATGAATGCCAATCTTCACTAGAGAAGATCAAAACTATGTTTTCATCACCACCTATTTTAGTGTTACCTACAACAGATAAGACATTTGTTCTTCGTAGTGACGCTTCATCCACTGGGATTGGAGCGGCACTAATGCAAGAGTACTCTGGAACTCTGCATCCTGTAATGTATATATCCAGAAAACTTAATGCTGCAGAAAGGAATTACTCGGTTTTAGACCGTGAATTATTGGCAATGGTTTGGTCAATTCTCAAACTCCAAAGATTCCTTCTGGGCGCGCATTTCGTAGTGGAAACTGACCAAAAAGCTCTTACGGCTATCCAAAGTAAGAACTTGAAGAGCTCGAGATCAACTCGATACGCAATCGCTCTTCAACCTTTTCATTTCTCGGTACGAGCTATCCGTGGTTCAGAAAATGTGATGGCGGACATTCTGTCCAGATGCCCACATGATGCCACTTAACTGTTAAATATTGGATCTTTTTAATATGTATAACTTTACAACAGTTATTTTTTGTTTCTTTACTAAGATACACATTTGTAATTTAATAATAGAATGATGGTATCGCTACTTAGCGGTTTATTGATGTTTATTCACCGCTGTTCTTTGATGATTGTTTCTTCATAAATCATAAATTTAAGATTATAGTGTGAATTTTTGGTATGCATTGTATAATTACCAGAATTGTATTATACGTACATCACACCTTCCTGGAAACATTTATTCGTAGAGAAACAATTTCTCTCAGATTTTGAGATATATTCTCACCGGTCATATTAGGAATTATAGTTATTCCTGATATTTTCATCTGCGCAGTATTCTTGCGTTGTGAGCCTATTCTACGTTGCTCCTAGATGTATTTAAAAAAAAAAAAATTTTTTTTTTTTTTCCCGGGAGGTGTGGTAAGACTGTAAAGTGCAATTTTTACTATCTTGCAATATAATACATTTATATACTTATTATGTTCGCAAATATTTTGTAAACAAAGTATTTCCTTTTTAAGTGCTTAAGGAGAAGTCATTTTTGAGTTACTTCCCTTGAAAGTAGTTCCGTCATCTTCGATCGGACTCCGCGGACGATCTAGGCCTACTGCGATTTATTCTTTGGCTGGGTAGGAATAGATTGTTCTTGCTTCAGTATATCTATGGCCTGAATTTATACGTAGTGTTTGTATGAGTAGGACGAGTCTGTCTTATATATGGATATCTTTACATTTCTAAGTCGAACTATGTTGGTTGTCGCTAGAAAAGGTCAAAGGCTATGCAGCGGAAGTATCGCTAGCAAGGGGTGTGATTCATGGCTGTCATCCTGTCGGGATGTCGAATTTTGTTGTAGCCGGCCTATCGCCGAAAAAGTGATCTATAAGTAGATGGGGAAAAGTGATAGTCATTTAGACATGTTGTATGTACTTTACCCCAGTGTTTATTCTCTTTTGCCAAGGAATGGCAAAGTTATATTTCGCATAGAAAGGTAAAACCACAATTTATTATGAACTTGGGCTTCGCCATCGTTGTCGATAAGCAGATGCACAGTGGTACTTTTGAAAAGAATATTTATTCAAAGGAAGATGACATTCCTATGTATCAGCACTAGATTGTATGATATTATTCAATTACCTCTATGATAGAAGCTATGAAGAAATGAGGACATTTAACGAATGACCAATTTTGGTCTGTATCCAATAGTGAGTGGAGCTCACGAGAGAAGAACAGCCATGTTGAAATCCGTATACTTTGTATTTATCGAGTGAGAAAAAGGGATGCCTGTACTATCGCTCGATGAACCAAGAGATCACTGCTACATGTGAGAACCCATGTCTGGGATTCCTATATCTTTATGGAAAAATATATATATTGAACTTTACGTGAAGGGATATTCGCTAGACGAGGTTAGGTCTAGGAGCCTTCCTATATATTGGTTATGGTCTGACGTGCCCAGTCAGTAAAGCCAGATGATTTACATGATGGAACTCTGAATGCTTATTTACGAATGCTCCATTATGATATTTGCCAAGCATGAATGCTAACTTAAGATGATATTCCTGTGATCAACATTATGCTGTCTATGTCGACATTTGTTCCTGTAACCATACACGTACTGTCCAAGTGTGCGTCTCATTAAATGTTATAAAAAGACCACCGTAGTTCCAGTACTTCTTGAATTCGAACAGTGTGAGTATGAGTGATGTACTACCAACCTGTCAACTCTATCGAATCATTCTACCATTCGCGTTCTGACATTCAGATACACACTCATTGTCTACACTCACATTCTTGTCGGAGCCTCATCACGTTCCAGGACAAGATGACCTGTATGACCAAAACTGTGCTGGGTTTAATGAGTTGACAATCGTTACACTTTACTACACCAGTCCCAACATCTACATTTATCAACTGGTGGACATTCACGTCATTTAACAAATAAAGCGTGATTCAACAACTAGTAGCCAGTATGAGTTAACAACTACAGAGTTTAACAAGTGGGTAGAGGATGACGGCAACTCAAGGTAGTTATAGCTGTAGGTTGGAACAAAGTTGTGCACTCCGGGCATTGAGATGCTCTCTCGAAATCGAAAGCAGCGCAAGCAGTAGCATTAAAGACACTATTATCATTGTTACCTTGATAATTAATAAACTGGAACTCTTGTTTAGCAGAGTTATCATGGCGATGCAATCTATTATTTGGAGATCTACCGTCATATCGCGATCTATCGCGACTATTATCTCTAATGGGAGCATTGTTTTTTGCTCTATTGAAAGTATTGTTTTGATTTGAACCCCAGTTATCATTATCACGATTACTATTTCCCCTTTGATCAAAATATCTATTCGATGGATTTTGTTGTCTCCGAGAAAAAATATTGTAGGGTGGATAACTTCTTTTGTAGTTATCCCTTCCAAAATTTCCATAATTGTTGGAACCAAAATGTTGAGGACGTTAAATTGTCTCGAGTTCCTTGAAGAAGGAGAATTACTACGTAATGGACCCCCTTGGTACTGTCCAAAATCACGATTATCTCTCCTACCTAAATTGCGATCCGCACTTAGAGATCTACGGCGCAAATTAGGACCGTATGGTATTGCTGAAGCCACGGGTAAACCTTCTCTTACCTCAGAGTGGCTAACAGTCAAATTTATGTGTGCAGTGACGTACTGGCGACAGTATTGTTCCATATCTTTCAAGTTTGTAGGTTTTCGCTCATGTAAAAAAGAAAGAAAAGAAGCGTTTACAGACGACATGACTTTTTCACGAAGAAATAAGTTTATGAGGGCTTCGTATGTATGTTCAGTGAAAACGTAAGGCGAATATTTGCTATAAAGTCTGAAAAATCTTTCCCTGTTTCTGGCAATAGAGACTTAAAGCGTAGGCGATAACCGTCTTCATCCAGTTGGTATTTTTTTTAACAAGACCGCTCTGACAACATCATAGTTATTCTTGTCAGGGCCCTCCAACATACTTATAGTGTTCATAGCTTCACCCTTAAGTATGTCCATAAGTCATGCACAATATTCCGACTTGTCTATCTTATGAAATTCGCATGAAAGTTCAAATCTATTCAGATAGAATGAAATATCGTCATAGGCAGAGTTGAAAGTAGGCAATCTGATTTTATAAGAATTAGATTTGCCTTATTAGAAGTTGTTTGATTGTTTGTCTCATTTTGTGTATTACCAATATTCACTACCTTTATTTTCTCCAGTTCCATAGATAAGATCCTTTCCTCGTGTAGTCTTTAGTTCTCTTTAGCTTGCATCTGAAGCTTTCTTTCTTCCATTTGCATTTGCATTTTTTTTCTTTTCCATTTGCTGCTGCATTTTTTTTATCTTCCATTTGCTGTTAAATTTTTCTATCTTCAGCCTCTAATTTCTGTTTTTCAGCCTCTAATTTCTGTTTTTCCATTTCCATTTGCTGTTGAATTTTTCTATCTTCAGCCTCTAATTTCTGTTTCTTTTCTTCTGACTTCTGCGCCTTGGCATATTCGACAAGTACGAATTCTTTTACTTCCTCAATAGTCATACCAAGGGATTTCCCTTGTGTAATGAAATAATCCAAACTAGACATTCTGCTGTATTTTACAAGATATGTAAGTAATGTTAATATCCAGGAGACACTCACTCTATCCCAACTTCGTGGGTGACAGGTCCTTGCTTAAGAACTTGTACAATTACCTTTTCAACTATAAATTATGTTATTAATTACCTATATATATATATATATATATATATATATATATATATATATATATATATATATATATATATATATATTATGCATTATAATATTGACAGTGCATTACAAAATAGATAGTACAAACAAGAGTTACAAAAAGAAGATATAAAGCACAAATGACCACTTTCGCAGAATCAACTAAATCTGAAAGCAAAACCAAAGAAAAATATTGCAAAGAGTACTATGACACTGCAAAAAGTAAGACATTACAAGCGACAATACAGTGTATAAACACAAAATTGTATAGAAATAAAGGATAGTAAGGGGAGGAAGACACCCACAAACAAATTAATAAAAAAAACTAAGGTACAGAAAAAAATATAATGACAACAACACTGAGACGGTTCGCCACACCTAAACAATTAGTGTCGTGAGGGACAAGTAGCGGTCTGAACCTCGGCAAGGTTTTTAGCCTTGAACCGGAATTACCGCTCAATTGAGACTCACAAACTAAACCCTATAGAACGCTCATAAAGGCCCTGTGTGAACTGGGATATTCCCTTCATAAGTCACCTCTCCAACCTCCCACATAAATATGAAACATGTAACATAGAATACGTGAAAAAATAAATAGATTATGCTCTGAGGAAGGGTGTTACAACGAACAGTGGTACAGTCTACAAACAAACAAACAAACCACTTATCTTCAAAAGGAAACAAAATCCCGGCCTCCGCAACAACAAGAATGGTATACATCAGCTGTCACACAGTCCGAGTAAATCCAACAATGATAGGTACTGGAACTTCTAGGTGACATCGGGCCGTGAATTCTTGTAAAACTTGTAACCTTGTACTTCCAGTAGAAATTCGCTCACGAAAAACTTGAACTGGTCACACTGTAGATCTTGTAGAATTGGAAACGCCGCACATCTTCACTTGATCTCCTTGTAGTTGGTACAATGTCAAACCCACCACTGTATGTTAGTGGTTGGTCTGGGGAATACTGTTCAAGTACTATAGATGAGATAAATCCATATCACTGGCGACCACTTATGTTACCGCTATGGTTTGCAGTAAAACCTTCTGCAGAATATTTATGGTGGTGGGTGTGCGTTGGGTCACTGACAAAGACAAGTCAGCATGGTCGGGCTTACGGGTGGCCGACATACACTAAATATGTATACATCAAGATACACGAATGTGTATAGGTTCTTTAAGTGTGTCTATGGTACAGTCACTCACACCACAGCAAACATAGGAGTCAGGAAATGTCCGGAACAGCTGTAACGTTCTAAACAGTTTATTTACGACACAGCAAACGTTGACATCATGATAATAGCACACTTCACAGGTTACAGTTCACGGCAAATCATGACACATCAGGTAAGCAAAAATTATCCATAGGTAATTGAGTGCATAATCCAAAGGTATATAAGCATCGATGACAGTTCATTACAGATCATCAGACATCAGTAAGAAAATTCATACGACTCAGTTATTAGTACAAAAATTCCAAGCACAAAGGCTTCGTAGCACAGCAGCTCATAATCATAAACATCATGGTAAAATATCCATTCAAGAAAGGGACTGTATACCTCACAGTTTACAATAATATAGCCTGGATCAATATACTCCAAGACCTGAATAATATATATATATCCTGGGAGAAAGAACATTTCCTTAAATAATCTATCGAACTTCAAAAATCCGTCTTCGGAAATATGAATGTATATAATGGTCTACAATCCACGGCCTGAAAATATTCTCAATCTCTATTAAATTCCCCTTTCACACAAGAAATATGCTGGCACACACTAGCAAAATGGATCACGTCCATTTCAAAGCTCTGCCAGAAAACGTACTGTCACGAAATAACAGCGGCTTAAAACAGCTCAGTAAAAATTCATTCAAGCGCGAACTCGCAGCTTGAGATGTGAGCTGAATTCATCCGCCTTTCCCCCCAAAACTAAGTCATAGAACATTCGACCAGATTCTTTCCTATCTTTAAACAAAGTAACAACTAGTCAGGTAACAGTTTAAACATTACTACGCATACAACCCCCGACTAAGAAATTCTCTCATCACGCAGAGCGTGTTTACTAGCGTGCACAAAAAACCGACCCGTACATTCAAGTCTTTAACACTTAACTCCCCTTAATTAAAATATGACTTAACAATCCCCCTGTCTGTAAGTAACTTGTAACTGTACTAAAATATGGGCTTATTTGATACTGGCTTTGACTTATACTCAGTCGTGAGTTCTACCCTGGTGCATCCGGATCAATATACCACAGAAACAGTGCAGATACAAGGAACAACCAAGGAGATAGCAACCATGACACTTCCCATAGCAAGGATCAATGTTAGGACTCGCTATGTGGAAGGAGTGATTCGCGCAGCAGTGATTGAAGAACCTATCTACCCTTGGATATTGGGGTGCAGATATGTGTTTTTGGCAGATCCCAAAAGATAAGTGGTCATGGCAGCTGTACAGACCAGGTCACAGTGTAGGAAAGAGGAGGACAGCTAAATAAATACTCATAAAAGAGGAGATGAAAAAGGCACAGGCTGATGCTAGCACATTAAAGCCTTGTTTTTGGCAAACTGCCAAAAGCTCATACCCCCCCCCCCCCAAAGGCGAGTTTTAAATGAAGAACGGACTGCTCTACAGGAAGACTTGAAACATACCGAGTGGCCATAGACAGCTGGTAGTATCTTCATATATGGACACGGTTATAAAGTTAGGACATGCCTCACCATTTAGTGGACAAATAGGTATTAGTGCCTCTAGACAACGGATAGCGTGTCACTATTTCAGGCCAGGAATTACTGAATATATTAAAAGGTATGTAAAATCCTTTCCAGAATGTCAACGTGTAGCTCCAAAGCACTGGACTGCAATTGTAACTCTTGGAGAAATGCCAATAATGGAGACTCCATTCGAAAGAGTTGCTGTGGATATTGTTGGACCTCTCACTAGGACCAAGAGGAGAAACAGTTACATTCTAACTCTGGTGGACATATGTTATATGTGGGGAGAGGCTGTAGCCATGTCACCGATAGATTCAAAACATGTGACAGAGGCACTTCTTACAATATTCACTAGGTTAGGTTTTGCCCACCAAATCTTGACTGATATTGGTTCTCAGTTCAAGTGGACACTTACTGAGGAAGTATTCAGGATCTTTCAAGCCAAACATTATCATTAGAGCCCATATCACGCACAAGAGAACGGACAGGTAGAGCGGTTCAATAGGAAGCTTATTTCTAACCAGCAAAAACTGGCACATGAGAAACATATATACTTCTGATCTCTACTTACTCGCTGCATTGTTTGCATACCGTTGTTATTTGACCGGCCCATCAATGGTCCATTGGAAGTCTTATTGAGGACATGGACAGATGAGAAAGCAGAATAGACTGTTACCTCATATCAGTATGTTAACGAGTTGACGTCACGTCTGAAAACTGGCAGGAAATTAGCAAACGAGAATCTTCGTAAAGCCAGAAGGAAACGTGCTGCATATTACAACAAGAAGGCGAAGGATAGAGAACTAGCTGTTGGGGAGAAGGTGCTTCTTCTGTTACCCAGCAGTAACAATAAGCTACAAAAAGGATGGCAGGGCCCATATTATGCTCTAGAGAAGTTGTCTAGAACCAACTACAAGATAGTCAAAAAGGGGAAGAAAAAAGTCTATCATATAAATTTACTCAAGAAGTATTATGATAGAACTGCTTCAGAAAGTGCCCATTTGATGACCCTGGCCATTGCTACTGAGATGAAAAATGAACCTCTCACCTCATTTGAGTATCCTTTAAGACCCTGTGAAACACATGAGCAGGTAAAAGTCAGTAGTCACCCGACAAACGGATAGATGGAGAAGATTCAAAAAGTTCTGGAAAACCATGCAGGCGTGCTAACGGACAACCCGGGGCGCTCTAATTTAATGGAATATGATAGGAAATTACTAGACCCAACACCGATCTGCGTGAGAACTTATCGTATTCCATTCGCCAAAGAACAAGCTTTGAAACAACAGAAACATTCGAGGAACACCTATCATCTTTAGAATTGTTGCTGGATAGGCTCAGAGAGGCAAATTTGACCGCTCGCCCTACTAAATGTTATACTGGTTGACAGGAATGAGAATTTTTGGGACACACAGTATGTCATGGTAACATGACCCCTGACCCCAAGAATTTGGAAAATTTGGCAGAGAGCACCCAGACCGCAAAGAAGGATGTGAAATCTTTTGTTTCGCTATGCGGCTTCTATCAAAAGTACATAAAAGATGTCAACAGTGTGTTTGCTCCTCTTACAGATTTGACAAAGAAAAACAGACAAAGTTGAATGGACAGCGGAATGTGAGAAGGCATATTCAGATTTGGAACAGAAACTCACAAGTAGGCCTATACTGAGACTTCCAGATCTTAGTTAAGAATTTGTGGTTAGGACTGATATTAGCAACATCAGGATAGGTGCTGCATTATTGCAAAGATCGCAAGCACAGCCATAAAAATTGCACCCAGTTGCTTATGCCAGCCGCAAATTGAATAAGGCGGAGAGAAATTATTCAACTGTTGAAAGAGATTGTTTGGCGTTGGTCAGTGCCATAAAGAAATTCCAGGTATTTCTTTATGGTAGACATTTCATGTTCCCGTGCGATCCCCAGCCACTTGTTTTTCTCGCGCAAACCCGCCACGGGAATGCAAAACTGTTAAGGTGGTCTCTTTTAATCCAGCCTTATTCGTTTTCCATTGAATACATCCCTGGATCTCAGACTGTGGGGGCAGATTTCTTGAGTAATCACCTACCTGGTTGCACCCAGGAGAGAAAGAAGGAACAATAGATTCCTTTTGGATGATTGCCTCGTTAGTGATTCAGATTTGAAGCTCGAACAGATAGTTCACACTTTAGAATTGGGGGAGGATGGAGTATCTGTAATGAAGTCTGATTCATATAAGTGTGAGCAGACTGTGTAACCATCAAAAGCCTGTATGTGATTAGGGTTATATCCTGCCCTGAGTGTCATGCACAATCTCTAGTGACCAAGTCAGCAATTAGATGCTCAAGTTTGTCAGAGCCTTTGCCAGTATTAACTATGTCATCTTGACGAGTGGAGGACTCGCAGTGGTGGGGTTCCATCCAATCATACTACTGTACGAGGCCTAAGAAGGACTTTGTGTCAGATAAGTAGCTCAGTGTTGGGCTACTATTCAATTTTCAAACAATACCAAATTAACCCACCTACGAATAGACTATGTAATGATGAAAACCTGTGGTGTATACAGAAGACATTTGACAGTCATATTAGTTATAAAGTAACATTTAGATTCATCTATTCAAGAAAGCACAAAAGTAGAGACAGATTCCATCAGAAAGCAAGAAAACAGTGAAATTGAACTATATTAGTTTAAGAAATTAACTGTATATGTGTTATATATATATATATATATATATATATATATATATATATATAAATATATATATATATATATATATATATATATATATATATATATATAACACATATACAGTTAATTTCTTAAACTAATATAGTTCAATTTCACATATGTCCACCAGAGTTAGAATGTAACTGTTTCTCCTCTTGGTCCTAGTGAGAGGTCCAACAATATCCACAGCAACTCTTTCGAATGGAGTCTCCATTATTGGCATTTCTCCAAGAGTTACAATTGCAGTCCAGTGCTTTGGAGCTACACGTTGACATTCTGGAAAGGATTTTACATACCTTTTAATATATTCAGTAATTCCTGGCCTGAAATAGTGACACGCTATCCGTTGTCTAGAGGCACTAATACCTTTTTTGTTTTATATATATATATAAGTAAATGAATCTTCCAAACGACAGCAACTGCCAGCCCAAGAACGTACAACTAGGAACATGACGACCAAGAGGGTCCCCAGCCGGGTTGTAACTATTACAGACTCTGAGCTCAAAGCATCGCCGCTCAGAAAGAATCATGCGCAGCACTACAGATCTTAGAGATTACGACTGAAGCGCCAGAGGCAGTGCTGTTGTCGGGACGACAACAAAATCAGGCGTGGAATATGTGACAGCGCCATTTTGTCTGTCGTTCTCGGCGCCATTTTGTCATCCCCATTGCCTCCGTGGTTCACTGCCTTTTTACCACATCTTCAAGAAGAAGATATATTACTTGGCCACAACAAAGCCTAGAAATAGTTGTGTTTTATATTTGTGTTTTTGGCTCCTTCAAGAGCATCTAAGGCGAGTGTTATTTAAGTGACCCAATTACTGCGCGCGCACTACTCTTGTGAGTGGTTAAGCCTAGCGCCTATATAAAGAATGCGATGGCCAGCAGCGGTCCTTTTTGAAGATCAGTCCAGACAAGATAAAAACGAAACGAGGCGCCCTGTGTGGGTAGCAGATGGACCAGAGCACGTGAGCTATAAGTGTTAGCGTATTTTGTAGAAATTACCGTTAGTATTCTGTAGTTTTATTATTAGCATTCAGCATGGCACAGCTCTAGTGTCTAACAAAATAGATAGATGTGTTTCCAAAGGAGATTTCTTCCAGGACATTATAATTTCGTCTTGAAATGATAGATGAATGAAAATAATGTGTGGATAGATTTTACTGATGTTAAGTCCGGATTGCGGCTGTAAAAGTTTAGTAGCAATTATTTTATTCATCAGACCTAGCAAATTTAGTAGGAGAGTATTTCATGCATGGAACTGCACAGAGATGTTATCTGGGACTGTAATTTAGATAAAATTAACTTGTTGGCAAGATGGCAACCGGGGGCCACGTGTTGATGACTGGGCATAAAGAAGGCGCCAATGAGTCTGCATAACACGCTTAGTTATCACGCGTTGTAAGTCTATAATGTTACGCTATTTTATATCGGGTGAATTGACACGAGGGTGAAGGCGGGTTAGCGTAATTTTCTTCAGTAATGGAAGAGATCGTTTTCGTGTTAAATCTCCTTCAGGTTATGTATTTAGTTATAATCATTAATATGCCTTGTAAATACGATACCCCTACTTTTGGTACGTGGAGCACATTTGAGACATAAACGGTCATGTTTGCCCCTTGCGGGGCAGGACGACACCAGTGCGGCTGAATTCAACAGAAGCCTGCACGAAGCATTTATATGCTATGGCAGTGGTTTGTTTCTGTAACAATGCGTTTTATATGATGAGTTCCCAATCTCATCAGTCGGCATATACGACATGCTTCAGAGTGCAGGGATGAATATTGAGATGGATCAGTTGCGAGCCGGTGGTTTATGCTCATTATTGAGAGTATTCGTTGTACATATAGTTGAATATAATTTTATGTCCATTTTATTATTATTTAATTATGGTTATGTGTAGAATAGTTGGTGAGAGCACGTGGGCTCACTTGGAGATATATATTTCTCTTCTCGCTCCTTATGGAGCATGGGGCCACCAATGCGGCTAGCATCCACATGAAGCCCTCACAAAGCATTCAGATGCTCTTGCAGTAGTGGTTTCGGTAGCAATCTGTGTTACATGGTGAGATTGCCAGCCTCATGCACAACACCATTCTAGTCTCACAGGACGACATGCATGAGTGTGTGTGTGTGTGTATGTGTGTGTGTGTGTGTGTGTGTGTGTGCATGATAGTTGAATGTTTCACGTAGCGTGGAAGAAGGATAGTTTTACAGGTGAGAGCGTGGTGTTTCTCATTATTTAACTATTATTATTTTAACTAGTCGGTGCTTTTGTTTGCGTTCCATATTAGCAATTGAGCACTGGCTGGGTGTTTTGTTTGTTTTGTTTGCTTTGCTTTATTTGTTTAATGTTTGCTTTGTGGGTTAGGGTCACTGACAGGGTTGTATGAATAAACAGAATCCCTGCCTTAGAATCATAGTTTTATTGTTGATCGGGTCGGTTGCGAGTGTGCAAGAGAGTGATCACATATCACAATACCATCACCATCATCTCGCCCACCCTATCATATATATATATATATGTATGTGTGTGTGTGTGTAGAAATATTTGAAAGTGACCCATAATTTTATTTTGTATTCAACTGAATTTTATTTGAAAAATTAACAAAGAACAAAGAAGAAAAGTTCTTGTACATAAATAAATTATAAAGTGTACCCAGAGTCTTCAGTGAATTATTTAATTTGATTTAAAGTTCTTGTTGTGTATTTAATTACCCCTAGCAGTTATTGTCTAAGGTAAGTCTGGAGAGGAGCCCATAGAAATCTAGACATCACATGACCATCTCATCTAGGAAACTATACAGCTTGACTATATCTTTGATGTCGATACACCATTACTCTTTTCAGAGAATGGGGTATTTATTGTAAGACCAGTCTCTTATCTGGCACTTTCCTGATACAATCTGATACATCTATTTGTCCAGGATAATAACACCATCACTATATCTGTCCTCTCGCTACAAGAACAACAAAAAACAACAACAAAATCCAAGGACATTCATAAGTGGGTGCTTGCGTATAACAGAAGGATTGAGATGATATGACAAGGTCATCAATGTGGAACTGATGACAAGAACTAGATTAGTAAAGGTGGAACATGAGATGAGAAGAAAACGCTGTCGATGGATAAGGTGTCCATTGAGGCAGCCTATTGATAGCCTTACAAGGCAGTGATTGTTCTGGAATCCCTAGGAAAAGTGAGGCAGAGATAGACACAAAAAACACATTGGGAAATACACTAGAGACATACATGAAACAAAAGAGGAAGGCATGGAAAGAACTTAAGCTTATGGCACGTGACAGAACGACTTGGCGTGAGTTTGTTGAAGGTAAATGCTGCTTGGGGAGCTAAAAGTTATTAGTCGATTGATTTAGGGGGTGTTTAATAACCTATGTCAGGTGTTGACATTAGTTACTGGTGGGGTAATTATCAGTTCGTCTATCGATACTCGTAATTAAACATCATTTCCTCTAAACGTAATTACAAAAATCGCACTCTCGGTATAAACATAATCATCTTTAACTTACATGTCTAGTCTTTCCTACTGTGTGGCCCTAAAATACAGACAACAAGCAAGAGATTACATACTTCCGTAAATAAGCTTTTGAAATGAGCACCATTGTACAATGGATCTCAAGAACCAGACGTGCCAGTGACACATGATATGGACTTTCATATACGTTAATCCTTAAAATCCACACTTCTGTGTTCTTAGACCACTTATTTCTGAAATTTTAAAACAACAGTGCTAAGCATCTACCATCGTCCGCTTGGATTAGATACGTTTTGGTAGTTAGTAGAACCCAAAACTATGCATACAAATACTTAGATCGCTACAGGAGAGCTCTGCATTCCAGAACATCTTACCATTAACTGTGAAACTGTCATCAGCCTGTGTGAAGAGCCATAGCGTTTTGATATCGGGTGCTGGTCCCGTATATATATTCTTGACCTGTTGATGTCGGATAACAATTTCTGTCTAACAAGACTGCATTATTCTGTCAGTCTTTCTATTTGTCAGTCTACCTGTCTTGTTATCTGTAAGTTCTTCTCTATCTACCTATCTGTCCACAAATCTATCTAATCTATCTATCTATCTGTCTGTCTGTCTGTCTGTCTGTCTGTTTATCTATCTATCTATCTATCTATCTATCTATCTATCTATCTATCTATCTATCTATCTATCTATCTATCTATCTATCTATCTATCTATCTATCTACATATCTATCTATCTATCTATCTACTTATCAATCCATCTATCTACCTACCTACCTATCTATTTTATAATGATAAATGCCTTAATAATGCTTAAAGTAAATGTGAGGAAGAAAGGATATATATAGTATACATGATGAGAGAGAGAGAAGAAGGGCAGAATGTCAGACGGGCCTGCGTGCCCAATTCTTAACCCTTTGAAAATATCTATCTATCTATCTATCTATCTATCTATCTATCTATCTATCTATCTATCTATCTATCTATCTATCTATCTATCTATCTATCTATCTATCTATCTATCTATCTACCTACCTATCTATCTATCTATCTATCTATCTATCTATCTATCTATCTATCTATCTATCTATCTATCTATCTATCTATCTATCTATCTATCTATCTATCTATCTATCTATCTATCTATCTATCTAGCGAGATAAATTCCGATTAACTGAGTGGCTAGGGTGCTGTCCTCTCGTGGAAAAGGTATCGGATTCGAAACACGGTGGCATCACGCTTCAGTCGACCCCGCTGTAAATGGATAACTAACTCTGCTCTTGAATTATGCAACGCAAAGACAGCAAGGAGAGGTTACCCCACTACCTATATAGGATGTCATTCCCACCGATTGTATCTGATGTGGGATTAAAATTAGATTTTATTTCTATGTTATGTGAAAACAATTGTTTCTGCTTTCTCACTGTCTATCTCTACACCTGACTGACCCGCTCTTACTACATCTCGGACTCACAGGAATATCAAACACGTCTGGAACAAGCATAAGCCGTCTCAGACCGTTATAAGTGGACAGCTCTATCTTTATTCGAGATTGTGTCCGATTCCCAGTGAACTCGATGGAGAAGTCCAAAGGCGCCCAAAAGTTTCGCAGTAAGACGTAATCTGTGCATGGTGAAAGAGATGTACATAAATAAACACTAGATTCCATCGTATGTTATTACATACACGAGTACATACAGTAGTTTAAGCCCATGCATAAGCACAATCACACACACGCACATAACGAATTGTGTGTGTGTATATATATATATATAATAAACAAATCATAAATAACATTTTTGGAGTGAAATCACTAAGGACTGTATTTATCTTACTATCTGTAAAGCAAAATAGTCATGAAAAAAGTATTGAAAATGCTAAAAAGCTACAACCGAACAATTTATTATTACTGAATGAACTTGCCAAAATCAACATCACAAAAAACAAAAATGGCAGAAACTCTCACATTTACGCAAGAAACATAAATATTGCTTTAAAATGAAATAATCGATTATTTATATATGTATATATACACATATATATTGTGGCGAAATGTTTTTAAGAGTATAGTTGTCAGTAGAAGTTACTGATAGAACAGAAAATAATTATGTCTGAAAAGAATATATTCCCAGTGTTAGAGAAGAGCATTGGTATGACAGGAAAATCACGGCTGTGAAGGTCTCTACTTCGGATAGTAATCAGATTAAAGTTAGAGCCTTTTGAGCCACCTTTGCTCGCAACTAACCTATGAAAATCAACAATTCAGTAAAACTCAAAATGCAACAATAAAAAATTGATAAGTCAGAGGAAAACTATTACTGAATCATTTATTACGTACATCTATATTTTGTTTTCTTCTTGTGCAAATTATGAATGATTATAAATGATGATATTGGATGAATAAAAGATTAATTACACAATTATTCATCTTTGAGTTATAATTATTAACTAGACAAAAGCCCTTGCTGTAATCTTCAAATTGAAAAGTATGTTCTTCCAAATTTCCTTCAAAGTAAATTGTCACTTATCTTGCATACCTTCAAGAACAGTTTCTTCTTCATGACACAATTTAGTTAATTCTCTGTTGACTCTTACAATGCCTGTTTGAATTGTCACACTGAATGCTTAACATTAAGTTCTGTGAATGTCCTGGTCACGAGAGGTTGGTATAGTTTTAAATAAAAGATACCCAAAGTTGTATCATGTAATACCAGGATAGTGCCAGATAATAGTCCGGTCTTATAAAAAATACCCCCTTCTCTGAAAAGAGTAAGGGTGTATGGACATCAAAGGTAAGATCAAGCTGTATAAGTGCCTAGGTATGATGATAGTGTATTATCCTAGGTTCCTAAATGCTCCTCTCAAGATCCTCCTCTGTTTATAGTGTTAGGCTCTGCTAGGGGTATTAAACTAAACTGTTAACCAACAAGAACTGAAATTTAACTTAAATAATTGTTGCGTACTTTTTGGGTCCTTAACAGTGATAAAGCAGTCATGGGTCCTACTTCTGTTAAGAGGGTACGCATCAACATATGTGGTAAGAATATATTGGTAATTTAAATTCATCGCGCACGGAAGGGCACATATTTGTGCATAAGTATTTTTCGGGTTTTGTTGCTAAACAGTAGATGACGTAGTAACCTCAGAGAGATGTGATGGCTGGTTTAAAAGTCAGACGGTGGTCTGTTGTTCGAGCCCTAGATTGAGGTAAACTTCTGTTGATTTTTATCTGATACGGCCTTCCAAGTGGAAGCTATCGCCGTGATATTTTCACAGTAAGTTTTTGAAGTAAAAATGAATATAAAAATTGTATCTGACGATTTTTTAGTCACAAAGTATCTAGTCAGAAAATTGTTTAGAATGTACTGAAATGGATTCGAGATAGAGGGAATTTGTGGATCCAGCCTGTTATTTTTATCAAGTATATGCCGCTTAAAGGAACTATATTACTTACGTAAATACAAAAATGTCGGCGTCTGTGGCTTAATGGATATGAACGCAGTTTCATAATCCAGATATACCAGGTTCGAAACCTGCTGCAAGCGGTTTGGTAGCAGATCGCTTTGTGTGGATTTTTAACAATGGTATAAGCGCCGTACCGTTCGGAAAGCAATGGCAAACTACTGAACGTAAAAATTGACTAGAAAAATCACAAACAGCCAATAAAAGCTGGGGTTAATTGCCACGTCCTGTAAAGGATAAGCAACTAACAAATACAAAAATTTAATATATATTTTCGCCGTCCTACGGAATTACGGCAAGATAATGAGAGGTCAATTGAATTACGGCAAGATAATGAGAGGTCAATTGAATTACGGCAAGATAATGAGAGGTCAATTGAATTACGGCAAGATAATGAGAGGTCAATTGAATTACGGCAAGATAATGAGAGGTCAATTGAATTACGGCAAGATAATGAGAGGTCAATTGAATTACGGCAAGATAATGAGAGGTCAATTGAATTACGGCAAGATAATGAGAGGTCAATTGAATTACGGCAAGATAATGAGAGGTCAATTGAATTACGGCAAGATAATGAGAGGTCAATTGAATTACGGCAAGATAATGAGAGGTCAATTGAATTACGGCAAGATAATGAGAGGTCAATTGAATTACGGCAAGATAATGAGAGGTCAATTGAATTACGGCAAGATAATGAGAGGTCAATTGAATTACGGCAAGATAATGAGAGGTCAATTGAATTACGGCAAGATAATGAGAGGTCAATTGAATTACGGCAAGATAATGAGAGGTCAATTGAATTACGGCAAGATAATGAGAGGTCAATTGAATTACGGCAAGATAATGAGAGGTCAATTGAATTACGGTAAGATAATGAGAGGTCAATTGAATTACGGACTTTGAAGTTTAAATGCACTGATTACTATGATGCCTCTATTATGATGGTCGGATATCCTATATTTAAATTGTTGATGAGGCCAATTTGAAGATGAGATTTTATTTGATGAAGCGCATACCTCATGACCATAAGATGTACGTCTGCCCTTGGAAAGGTCAGCCGTTATAAAATTATATGTGGAGCCAGCTCATGATATATTGCCTGACCATCCATGAACATTTATGCTTTATTTAAGATGTCCTGCCGTGTCTTCATCAATATGACTGTCATGAGATTATCTGATATGAATAGAAATAATATATGGACATTTCGTCATGTTAAATAAACTGTGTGTATAAATCAACCCAAGAGTTCCACTACTACAGTCTCGGCATTAGTTGACGTGCCCTAATAAAGTTCCTGTTGCCTGATTGCCACATCACTTAACAACATTCGCGTTTCAGCACAAGGTAGTAGTTACCCCCCCAAAAAACACTACTGCAATAATCCAAGTAAGTCTGTTGGTAAAATTTATAATTTATTTTGTACAAGTTTTCTTTTCTTTGTGAAATTTTCACTGAACTCAAAATTGATTGAGGTATAAAATTAATAAAATCACTTGTCAAATATTCACAAATATCTACAGTCTGTATATTTCTAAGGACAGTTCTCCTTTCCTGGCTGAACTTAATCTTGTTGTAGACTATCTGTATTTAGGATCAATAAGGATTTTTCACAGTTAATATGAAATCTTCTTCTTCCTTCTTCCTCGTTCGTCCTGAAAAGGACGTTGGTTGCGTTGTGTCTGTTCACGCCGGAGCTGTGATATCTGCGCCTTTCGGCCGACACATCCGATTTCAGCACGGCATTTTTTGGGACCGGGTTTGCCTTCCCTCTGCGATCCCTACTCTCTCAGCCAGACTGCAGTGATGCAGCCTGTTTCCAGGACCACCACGTGGAGGTGGAGTAGGGTCTTGGTCACCTCTGGTTCGCTGACCCTGTTGCAAGCAGTCAAGCTATGGGTCGCTGACTGCATTCTCTATTACTGCATCTTTGGGTCCGAATATGAAATAAAGTCAATCACTGATTTGAGAATTTGTTTATCTAGATGCACTGACTTTTCATCATACTGTCTTATTTGATTGATTGTGGTGCAGCTGGGTAATTACTGGTCAGTAGCCTTGTATGGCTACTTATCTTCACTTCTTGTCTTGGAGTCTTTCACAATACTGCTCTGGAAAGAAACTGTCAGATGTGATTCTTCCAGGCATTAGGTGACTATGTTGCTGTCCCTCCAGAGTTATAGTGCTCTTGCACCACTATCTCCTTCAGTTGTGGTTGGCTCCTTAAAGGTACACGTTGGTTACAGGATATACATTGAAATATAATTGGTTAACCACTGTACTGTCTATCTCTACCCAACTATCACAGATGTAGGTGATAAAAGACAGTTTCAGACAGTGTGCAGGAAGACGCACAGGGCATAATAAATCAGTAATAACACAATTTATTTCACTGTGAATACAATCTTTCTCCAATTCCTTGATTACAGCTATCTGTCCATGATTCGCCTCCTTGCCGTTATTAGGCATTGTGGAAAACACTATGTAATATCTTAATCAATACAGTAATTCCAGTACTTTCATTCTTTCCTTCGTTCCTTGTGTATGTTCCATTCCTTCAAGAAATAATTCTTTAAATGCGTTTTTAAAACTATCAACACACTTTCCGCTTCCATTCTTAATTTATCTGAATAGATACAGGCTTGGATTGCTTCCAATAATTACACAGTGGTTTATAACACAGTTATACACTTCCTAAAGCATAATTGTATTAATTAATTAGAAATATATATAAATTTATACATTCTTTCTTACCCTGGAGTACATACAGTCGAGCTGTTAATGGCTAATCAGTCTGCTCTCAGATGTAGAAACAGTAATGTTTTTGACTAGCCTGATGTCTCGATGCATTCCAATCAAATTTTATCTGATAGAGTAACACTTTCCGTGGAAATCTTTGCACATTTATATAAAGGAACAGTTCCAGTATAGAATTACTGACCTCTTCCATGCGGTACTTCGCTCATAATTCTGTAGTTTATCTCAAATTCCAACTCGGTAACACATATTTGGAGTCCGGCCATGTTAGATGCCTAAACGATTGTAAACATACGTGAATAAGGATGCCGTTTTATTGGTCCGTCCCACACTTTATTTAGTATGGTGCGCCGTTTTGGTATGAATGGCGTGTTGTGAATCATAATTCACGACAGTCCTGTGGTTACACTTCACAGCAATATCAGTTGTAGGTCTTGTACCAGGCCACCAAGCACAGATGGGGCTGGATACTCGAACAAAGATGGCAATATACGGTGCTCCTGCGTTGGTTCAGGAGGGCACTATTGATCTAAACTTCTGGACCTCATTCTGGAGTATGACACGAATGAACCCTCTTAGGATATACGCTCAGTACAGAACAGACTCAGTTTGGTGAAGCAGAGCTGCACGGCATATAGATGGTAAAGATTTTAGCCCCGGCACGCGTCTCCTTCATTCAGTCTGTCTTCTGCTGTGTGAGAAAAGTTTGAAAATTCTTCTGCTGGCTTTTTTATTGCGAGTATGCGGCCGTATCGGAGGCCAATACACCTTCGCAGTTTCCCAGACTGTAGTTTTGTGCAGACTCGAGCGAGTGTGTTAGTTTCGTCCAGAAAACGTGTTCGTTCTTCTCAGCCCTGGCATCCATTATTTTTATCTATATCTCCTTTTAGTTTACATAACTTCTGTTTTCCTTCTATATGAAGTTTTCCATAATTGGTTCCAATTTCGATTTATACCAATATTTGAAAGACTTTAAAACACAACACAACAGTATTCATCTTGCAGGTGTCTTTACCTTCAATTTTCTCCAAAGGTGATGCATACAGTAACTATTCCTTTGGAATGAATATAGTTGGTTTTATCCCTAAAAAAATAAAAACAAAATCATTGTCATTACTTTCTTTCGCTCCATTCACTTGTATGACACTCGAATCCATTTTATACTCACACACTTTCCTATCCTCTGCAGATCACCATTGTAAAACTGCTTCGTCAACAAGCGAGCTTTGCGGCGTTTGAATGATTGCGAATTTGTCCATTCTTTCTATCATAACAAGGCATTTGTATTTACATCACGCTACACACACACACACACACACACATATATATATATATATATATATATATATATATATATATATATATATATATATATATATATATATATATATATATATATAGTTCTCTGTTTACGCGTGTTTCGTTAGTGCAAATCCAAACTTACGTGCACGAATGTTAAGGCAGTTTGGTGGTACTATACGTACCAATTCATAGTTACGTGGTTTTTTTTTATAGTACGCATTGTATGCACGCGCCAATGGGAACGCGACACCAAGAAGATGCCAGTTTGAATGTGTCTTTGATTGATTTTAGAAAGGCGGTATCTTGTAACTTTCGCTAATCAAACTTCATGGAATAAAGTTCCGCAGTCGTGTCATATAAAAAAAAACAACAACAAAACTTAGCTCTCAATTCTTTCATGACTCTGAAAGCTTTTGCATTGATGAAAATGATATCAAAGCTATTAAGGATGGTGTCAATATGGCCCCAAGAGCTGGTTTTGATGGAGTTCAAGAATATGAAATTGTAAGTTTGCTTTAATCTCAGAAAGTAGAACTGAGCAATGAAAAGGAGTTGGTGCTGGAGAATATCGCCACGGAAGAAGAAGAGAACGCAGCAACTTGCACCAGCCAGGAATAATTCATGTGCTGACACATTACAGTGAAAAAATTAAAGGAGGCCTCCCAACTTCTTGATTCCTGCCTTACGATCTTTGAACAAGATGATCCTAAAATAGACAATAGCTGTATGGTGATGAGGAATATGGTAAAATGTGCTGCTACCTACCGAAACACCCTCCGTAAGCAGAGTAAATAACAAACTCAATTCTGGACATATTCAGAAAACAATTCATTACTTTATCGCCTGCTTCTCATTCAGATGACTCACCACCCCACAACTCTTTGAATTAAGAAGTTCAAGAAAATGAAGAAGGTAATGTTCCTGCTCCTGTCAATGTTTAATAATGAGTCAATGTTGTTTTCTGTACATGTACTTACTATGAATAATATATATTAATTTAAACGTTTAATTAATACATGTATTAATTTTTACTATTATGTACGGCATTAATGGAACGCATTCCATTTATTTTAGATGCATTTGAAAGACAAAAAATCCTTTTCCATTTACGCGCTTTCTGTTTACGCGAGGGTCTCATGAACGCATATATCGCGTACAGGAAGAACTACCTGTATATATATATATATATATATATATATATATATATATATATATATATATATATATATATATATATATATATATATATATATATATATATATGCATACATACATTCATATACACTCCACTGTCATTTCCCTTTCCGCTCTTTGTGGAGCAGCGAGCCCCCACTGCAGCTGGTCCCCTTGCAACTAACTTAAACAAAGGACGCACATGTTCTTGCAACAGTGGCTGCTGTAGCACATGATATATATATATATATATATATATATATATATATATATATATATATATATATATATATATATATATATATATATATATATATATATATATATATATATATATATACAGGGTGTTTATAAAGTCGCTGTGCAGTGCATGTGAAAAATATTTTAGAAATTACGTCACGAATGATGCAAATTTACGTCATGACATTCTGTGTTCCACAATCCCGTGTGCAGCATTACACAACAGGTCGTTGTTATATTCACGGTTTCATTGCTGAAAGGAAATGGTGTTAGCCATTGAAAACAGGCTGTTTTTGGTGACGTAGTCTCGCCCGAGCGTAAATTTCACTGCACATCGACTTTATAAACACCCTGTATATATATAAGAAATTATTAACCATTTGGCAGAATGTTTAAAGCGCATGCTTCACGGACAAGTTACAAGTTTGCTGGTATAAATTCTGATAGCGTCTTACTCTAGTCTACCTGGTTAAAAAAAAAGAATACTCGCTTCTGCTCTTCAGTTAGGGTAAGCGAAGGTAGCGAAGAAGGAAATGTGTCACCCTACTTCATAGAGCTGGACCTAACAGGTTGAATAGCTAGGAGACGCTGGAATTGGCTTGGCCACGCCCTCTGAAGAGACTATAATGCCATCACTAGAACAGCTATGCTATGGACCCTGAGGGAAAGCGAAAGAGAGGCCGACCGAAATCAACTTGGCGGAGAACTGTAGAGGCTGAGATGCAAAGAAAGAACCAGGGCTGGGGCACTGCACAGAGGATCGCCGCCGACTGAGCAAAGTGGAAGCAGTTTGTTGCTGCCCTACAAGACGCCAGCAGGCGGTTGACCACTGACCGCTTTGACAATCGGTGGCTAAGTATCAAAGAAGAAGAAGAATATGTTGAAGTCCTAACACTTCACTCTCATGCTGCCAAGGGGCTACATATTTTTGTGTTTTAATTTAAACTAAGTGCGAGAAAGGAGTGCGACGATGTTTATATGGATGGCTGTGTAAGTAAAGATGAAGGTACGTTGAGGATAAATAGAAGAAAATGATTAAAATAACACACCATAGAGAACAAACAATTGACATCACTGATACCGTGTGATAATAATGATAAATATGCAGCCCAAAACGGTGGATCAAAAAAGGATGATATTATAAGGTAGCGAGGAGGATGCATTTTCAGCGAGACAGAAGCTGTTCGGCATGTAATAGCAGATAAAACTAAAATAAAATTGCTAGAAGAAATAATAAAGGATAGTTTTACGGAACAGCAAGAAAGATAAATGGCCAAATATAAACAAATCATGGATTCAAATACCGTTGCACGATAATAACATCGGATGGACAAGGCATCACAGAGGGAAAGAGTAGAATATTCTAGACAAAAACAACTTTCCATACAATGAAAAGTTTATTTTGCAACTACTTTTTCACAATGGAAGTAAGATAGTGATTCCGTATTATATATAAGTTTTGTAAAAGAAGCAATTCTGACTTGTGGGAAGTTGAGTTGAGAAGTCGGAAAAGCACTAGAGGACATGAAAATGTGGTTTTAAAGAAGAATGTTAACAAAGTCATTGTCATAGAACACAGAAATGAAGATATCCTACAAGAGGCCAATGCGCAGAGGAAGATTACTCTTGATGTTAGAAAGCAATCGGCTTTTGACAGGCACATTATGAAAAGATGAATGCTGGGATACACTGTGACAACAAAACAACAGGAAATAGAAATAGAGAAAAATAAAGAGTGAACGAGTGTTCGATTGACAGATTTGTTACAGCGCTCGTGTCTCGCGGCTAAGGGCCGAGTTCGATTGGCGGTAATATCACGCTCCAGCCTAACCAGCTGTAAATGGGTAACTGACATTGTTCTTGAGTTAGGGAAAGAAACGGCAGCGAGGACGGGAACTGGCTGCCCCACCTCTCGATGCTGGATCTAGAATAGTGAAGTCTCTAACACTTTACTCCTCTACGGCAGTATGTGCTATAAGAGTACCTTTGCCTTTTAAAGAGAGAAGATCCTGGACGGTTTGACAATAGGGCATGGAGAAGGGTCGACAAGCACTAATGAACTGTACTAGAAACCGGAAGCTGTGGAGTGACATGATGACCTACGCATCCAGTCATGCTACTTAAAGAAGAAAGAGAAGAAAGTGGTGAAAAAGAAGAAAGAGAGGAAGGAGTAGGATGGTAAGGAGAGATGAAGATGAGATGACAATAAGAGATACAAAATATTGGTGTGATGGCATATAAGAAAAGATAAAGTTGGAATGGCAATGTCCACGCCACATACGGAATGATGTTGGTGATGTAATACAACTTGTTAGATTAATGATCTTTATGAAAAGAGAAACGATGAAAAAGGATAGAACATCAGTAAGGTGTATTAAGGGCTCGGTATGTCGTCCGCCTCTAATACTAAACGTACCAGGTTCGCTCTCAGTACAGGGAATATAACTGATGGAAATATTTTACTGAACTACTGCTTCCGAATGATGTCGTCCTAATCTCCTAGGTAGTGAGATCGATTACCTTGCCTTCTCGGAAAAGGACGAAAAAAATAAGAGATCCTGTGTGCAAGTTGCATAGGTTAAAAATCCCTCGGCAGTTGGAAATCGTGAAGAGTAGGCCATAAGCCGCAACCCTGGCAAAATTTTTTAAAAATAAATTAGGAATATTTATAGAATGTCTGATTCCTGTATACACACACTGGGATTCTCGCTGGTGCTACGGAGTTCGTGCCCTGTGCTGAAATCCTCCTTGTGGGATTTAAGGGAGGAGATTGGAGCAAGGTGTGCAGCTTTCACACGGGACCTCATAATTTTTCGCCTTTCTCCGATAAGGCTAGGCATCCGATCTCATTACTCAGGAGATCTGGGGGAGTACGACATCATTAATAACCAGCGGTTCTGGAAAAAAAATGTCCATCAATTATATTCACGGACCAGACAACCAGTTATTAACGTGGATATTTTACGGAAGAATCGTCGCCGAACATAGTGGGGCTTACAAGATAACAATTCCAACACGAGAATGGATGTACAGGCAGCTACTGCAGCCTTAAGGTGACTAACAGAGACTTCATTAACAAAGACTGTCATTGCGTCAGACTCTCAGTCCATTCTTCGAAAAGTTCAAAATGGTTGGCCACGGCATGAATGACAAATATTCATAGAAACTTCGAATATGCAGGAACTGTAGATCTACTGTCCTGGTCATGCAGGGGTAAGCGGTAATGAGAGAGCTGTCAGACTAGCATCAAAAACGTCCACAGTGGGGACACAGACTATGGATAAGAAAGAAATACTGAGAACAATTAATGATCGCCTGTGTCGTGTGGTGCGTACTGGGGCTACTACGACAGTAGTTTTTGACATGTCTATGAGATATTAGGTATAAGGTCTCTAGAAATTGGCTCGTTAAGTAAGAAAAAAGACCTATTCGAGATAGGGACAAGAAGACAGGAATGCGAATGCTTTCCACTGGACAGTGTTTTTTAATTAATTATGGAAAGAGTTCTATTTCCCCACGACCTTAGCTTCTGCTCTTAGATCCCGTAAAAGAAAAAGCCCCCAACCTTATCTGAGTAGAGAAATGTTCCTATAGGTGAATATGTAACACCGACAGCACGAGTGATACATTAACAAACTACATAATGATCAAACGATCGTTGGGTTTATTAATGAAATATCCACACATATAGGGTTAGTTATGGTTGGAAAGGGTTGACGGTGAAAGACGATTCACGCAAAACACACAGATGAGATAATAAAATTGCAGTTAATTAAGTAGTAGTTAATTAAGAATGAACTGGTGCAAAGCGAAATGATGATGATGTGATATGATACGTGTTACCAAAATGGTGAGTACTCTACACAGTCCATGTTCTAAATGCTTCGCATTGATATGACGATTCACATGTATGCATACACTGTCCCAAGTTGTTATACGTTATGTCGAGTGGAGTATCTCTAAGCCGAGGACGTTCTGATGAAAACCGTTGTCGGACTGAGAACTTTGACGATATATATAAAAGTTAGTTGCTTATCCTTTACAGGACGTGGCAATCAACCCCAGCTTTTATTGGCTGTTTGTGATTTTTCTAGGCAATTTTTTTCATTCAGTAGTTTGCCATTGCTTTCTGAACGGTACGGCGCTTATACCATTGTTAAAAATCCACACAAAGCGATCTGCTACCAAACCGCCTGCAGCAGGTTTCGAACCTGGTATATCTGGATTATGAAACTGCGTTCATATCCATTAGGCCACAGACTGTTTGAGTATATCTCTGTAGTGTTGATCAACAGTTAATAGCTGTCATATGAACCAAAGGTCTGTTGTCTAATCTCCCGAGGGTACTGGTTAGACTGGATATCTTCACGAAATGTTAGTAATATGTAGACTCATAATCTTGCGTATGTAGTCGTGATTCATAAAATATACTTTAGAGTCTGCTTCATAGAATGCGCTAAAGAGTGTGTCACACTTGGTATAAATATGCGATTCCTCTCTTGAGCTCTTTTGCTTGACTTCAGATAATAATGATCTTTTGAGTGATTTTAATTTATGATGACTCTGTATTGAACTTGTGATAACGATGTATTGAACTTGTGAGCCAGCAGTATATGGGTGACGAAAAATGCTGCGTCCAGCTTCTGACTTGTGGGTGAGACAATATTCCTTTTTAATTGAGGAATGAAAGATATCCTATGGCGAATTCTGCTAGCCAAATGTCCGTTTTTGATAACTTATTTCTGGTTAGACGTCAGACACGTTGGGTGTAGACTCAGACTTCTGATGAACTGAAGACACACAAAAGTCTTTGTAAGTTTTTCACATTTAACATCACTGGTTGATTTTCATTTATACTACTGCTCATTATTGATCTCTCTCTGAGTTCAATTCTAATTATGTTAAATATCTTGTGCCTGAGAGTGTGTGCGCATGGGAGACTGTGATGATGATGAAGGTGAAGTATGAACTATTAATTACCTCCTATCATCCTATCATCTTCTAGGAAAATCTTCTGATTTTATTAATCAGTTATGCAAAGAGTTATTTGAAACGTTATCTTTCGCACATTTTAGCTGTGAGGTTAAAATAAACAAAAATTAAGAAAATGTATTAATAATCTGTATAAGATCTACTAACCTTCTTTTCCCTTCGCAAAATCCTTTAAGAACACAATTCATCTCAGAATTGAATTATATCAACTCTGAATAAACACGTGTATTTAGGCTAGGCGTTTTTTTGGGTTTAATCTCTTCCTCACAATGTAAAAACTGGACTCCTTCCTCTAGCAAGCTACGCGGTGGATTATATTTCTGGAAGTCCAATCTGGGTTTATTGGATCCCTGACATCCAGCTCCATCCATACCAACCAATCCTTAATAGCCCTCTGGTCACTCATTCACAGGATCGCTCTTGTCCCCTCTCAGTCCAAACGTGGGTGTGGTTTGACAAACAGGTATGGAGATAATTGGCTGGCTAATGCAAAAGTGCTGTCAAATTGATGTCACCTTACTCTCACTGTTTGAGTATATCTCTGTAGTGTTGATCAACAGTTAATAGCTGTCATATGAACCAAAGGTCTGTTGTCTAATCTCCCGAGGGTACTGGTTAGACTGGATATCTTCACGAAATGTTAGTAATATGTAGACTCATAATCTTGCGTATGTAGTCGTGATTCATAAAATATACTTTAGAGTCTGCTTCATAGAATGCGCTTAAGAGTGTGTCGCACTTGGTATAAATATGCGATTCCTATTTTGAGCTCTTTTGCTTGACTTCAGATAATAATGATATTTTGAGTGATTTGAATTTATGATGACTCTGTATTGAACTTGTATAACGATGTATTGAACTTGTGAGCCAGCAGTATATGGGTGACGAAAAATGCTGCATCCAGCTTCTGACTTGTAGATGAGACAATATTCCTTTTTAATTGAGGAATGAAAGATGTCCAATGGCGAATTCTGCTAGCCAAATGTCCGTTTTTGATAACTTATTTCTGGTTAGACGTCAGACGCGTTGCGTGTAGACTCAGACTTCTAATGAACTGAAGACACATAAAAGTCTTCGTAAGTTTTTCACATTTAACATCACTGGTTGACTTTCATTTACACTACTGCTCATTACTGATCTCTCTCTAGTTCAATTCTAATGATGTTAAATAACTTGTGCCTGAGAGTGTGTGCGCATGGGAGACTGTGGTGATGATGAAGGGGAAGTATGAACTATTAATTACCTCCTATCATCCTATCATCTTCTAGGAAAATCTTCTGATTTTATTAATCAGTTATGCAAAGAATTATTTGAAACGTTATCTTTCGCACATTTTAGCTGTGAGGTTAAAATAAACAAAAATTAAGAAAATGTACTAATAATCTGTATAAGATCTACTAACCTTCTTTTCCCTTCGCAAAATCCTTTAAGAACACAATTCATCACAGAATTAAATTATATCCACTCTGAATAATCACGTATATTTAGGCTAGGCGTTTTTGGAGTTTAATCTCTTCCTCACAATGTAAAAACTGGACTCCTTCCTCTAGCAAGCTACGCGGTAGATTATATTTCTGGAAGTCCAATCTGGGTTTCTTGGATCAATGACATCCAGCTCCGCCCATACCAACCAATCCTTAATAGCCCATCTGGTCACTCATTCACAGGATCGCTCTTGTCCCCTCTGAGTCCAAACGTGGGTGTGGTTTGACAAACAGGTATGGAGATAATTGTCGGGCTAATGCAAAAGTGCTGACAAATCGCTGTCACCTTACTCTCTGATTGTTTATTGTTCACCTGGCCAAGCTGGGCGTCCAATGTGGTAACCCAACGCTTGTCTGAACAGCGGCCGACCAAAGATAACACCATTACAGCATGAGACGTTTTCACCTGGCCAATCTGGGCGTCCAATGTGGTGACCCGTCGCTAACCGCAAAGATTACAGCATGCCCAGATATCTAATTTGGATGACCTGATGTGTTTTCACCCGATTTATCACGATGCATTGTGGGCTTCAAACGATAATGTCAGGTATGGAAACTCAATCAAAGGACTTTATTTCCACCAACGAAAGCACAAATGTGGTTCTCTAGATACCGGTCGCGAGCAATCACAACGATGAAATAGCAAATGTGGGATCGCAAATGTTGGATGAAAGAGCAAATGTCGGAGAAAATACAATACGAAAGATGTAGGAAAAGATAGAGCAATAAGGCCTTTGCGCTCGTTTATCACAGCCTGCTAGAGAACGACATTGCAACAGATGAATCAACAAGGTTACGGCTGTTGGAATTTGGCATCAAACGTAAGGCTTGCAGAGATGGACGGTATGATAGGATGCTTCCGGCGTGAGTACAACTAACGAGCTACAGGAATAGTTTGTATTCATACTCTTCGCCATATACTGAGCGCCAATACGTTTGCCCGGAGTGCAATGATGTCGATTATGTTCAACAGTAACAATTTTACTCTTTGAAGTATGCATCACCTTAGACCAGGGGTCGGGAACCCGCGGCTCTCGAGCCGCATGCGGCTCTTTGAGCCATCTCGTGTGGCTCTCGGTTCTCTACTACCTAACTCTTAGTGAATGAGAGATACCAAGTGATTTTTTTTCAAGCGGCTCTTCAATTCGCTTAAATGGAGACAAAATTATATTTGTGGTTCTTTGTCACAGAATGGTTCCCGACCCCTGCTTCAGACCAAAGACAGTCCGTGACTTTCCAATAACCCTTAGTGACCTCAAAATGAGATACTAAAAAGTAACAAGTGCTTGTCAGCAAGCTAAGGCGGTTAATTGTGTTTATAAATGAAGAATACAACATACTGATGACTCTCGTCATTAACAGATGTACAGTGAGAGCTTAGCTGGCAGGTCGGTTGGTCACGATTCACTTCCGTAGCAAAACGGTATTGCCGTTTCAATGACCTAGTCTCCAGAAAGCATACCACTTCTGTAGTTTTTCTGTTGCCTATGTATCAACTTTTGTATTTCCTATGAAGTCTTGCAATTACCCGTTTATGTGTATTTATTATTTTGATAATTAACAGATATAAAGACAACATAACTTCACCTCTTTATTAGTACAGATATTTCAGGAACAATGAAAATCAAAATACGATAAACATAATTAAAACAACTTACTTGTGCCGCTGTCCGTTATTGGGGTGTTCTCATCTGGTTAGAAAGATACATAAAACACACGGTTACAAGCACAATTACATTACTAGTAAAAAATTTGTTGTAATGGAAGGCATAAATTTGCAATACTATACATCAATACTTATAATAAATTTGTTGCAAGTGGAAGGCATAAAGATGCAATATTATACAACATTATAAGAATAATAATAGCCCCTTCAGTCATAACTGACTATGGGAATGCGCCCCTGAGGTGACAGCCCTCAGCTACTTATTTTCCTGGTTTTCTTTTCGCCCAATCTGAGGTGTGGCCGTAAATAGAATCGCCACTTAGTGCGATCGGCAGCGTCATCCTCCCATGTTGCTGGATCCATGTCCAGTGCCCTCATATCTCTCTTGCACACATCTTTGAACCTCAGCTGTGGTCGCCCAACTGTTCTCTTGCCATCTGCTAATTGTCCATAGAAGATATCTTTTTGCGATGCGATCATCTTCCATGCGGCGAACATAGCCAAGCCAGCGAAGTCTGCGCTGTGTAAGCAGTGTATACATACATTGAAGGCCAGCACGTGACAACACCTCGACATTTGTCACTTTTATCTTTCCACGAGATGCCGAGGATGTGGCGTAGACACCGTAAATGGAAGGTATTGAGCCTTTTTTCTTGCTTAGCATAGGTTGTCCAGGTCTCGCTGCCATATAGGAGTGTGCTGGTGACAATACTAAGAAGAGAGATGCCTCTGTAATTATTGCAATCACTTCTGTCTCCTTTACTTTTATACAGTGTTACAACCTTGGCATCTCGCAAGTCTTCAGGAAAAGTTGTCTCTTCCCAGCACTGACACAGCATCCTATGCAGGGGATGTAATAGCGTGCTCTTACAGCATTTTATTAGATCGGGAGGAATCCCATCACTGCCTGGTGATTTGCTAGAGGCCAAGCTATCAATGGCCTTGCTGAGTTCCTCTAATGTTGGTTCGGCATCCAGCTCCTCCATTGTTGGCAGACATTTGACAGCATCAAAGGCTGCAGGCGTAACGGTATTTTCTCTAGCGAAATGTATACAACATTACTTATAATAAATTTGTTGTTAGTGGAAAGCATAAAGATGCAATAAAATACAACATAACTAATAATAAATTTGTTGCATGTGGAAGGCATAAAGATGCAATACTATATATCTTTACTTATAATAAAATTGTTGCAAGTGGAAGGCATAAAGATGCAATACTATACAACAAAACTTATAATAAAGGTAAACAGTTGGCTTAAAGGAATTATAATACATATAGTCCTCGATTGCCGACGTACGCGACTTACAATGACTCAGACTTATGACGGCGAAAAAATCGTTAAATTAAAGATTTTAAAGTGGGGCAATTATTTAAAATATTTTTTGTCTTCGTAATATTCCACCTAAGCCATTTTTTGTCATGTCCTAAGGGCGATTTGGCTTGAAATAATGTAAACATGCTCACAGAAAAAGTACACACGAGTTCTACTGCATTTACATTTTGAAACATTGACAGTCTTCGATTATAAACATTAATTTCAATTGAACGTGATATCATGCCCACATACTCCTAGCACCAGTCGCCATTGTTGATTAGCCGCATACGTGCAATATACGTGCGTTATACGTGCATTATACGTGCATTACACGTGCGTTATACGTGCATTATACGTGCATTAACTGTTTCCCTATCATATCTAGTAAGAGGAAGAGTGCATCCACTAATTGCAATCTTTGTCAAATGACTGATTTGTGTGTGAGTGTGTGTGTGTTTATATACAGACTGTTACAGATTATTCTCAATTTGTGTTTGCGTCTGTTGTATACCACATTTTGTACGTATATTTTTTATAGCAAATGTTTTACAGTATTTTTGTAAGCTTTTTAGTATAATTGTTGTTGTTGCTGTTTAACTAGGGCTGCTGAGCTTCTCGCTCTTTTAGCAGCCAATACCAAGTTGAAGACTCCTTGGTATTATCTACACTGTAGATCTAGGCTTTTCTTGTGGCTTTTCTGCCAATCCGAAACGTGTCGAGTTGACGTCATGAGCTCCAGTTTCTCCAGCTTGGCGGGCATTTAAAGGATCATCACATCTGTTCCCAAGCTAAGAGTAGCAAGCGCATGGCATACTGAGAATTTCCCACCACACACGGGGATTCTCCTACTATTCAAAGCTTAAATACTGTACTCTGGTTCTGTGCTCTCTCAAGGCATTGTCATCTCCTACACAGTGCCACTTCTCAGCTACTCTTGCCTATCACTGGGTCCATAGTGAGATCCTCCTGCATGAAGTCAAGTAGGTCAAAGCCAAAGAACTACGTCTGGGGCTCGAGTGACTTCTCCAAGCTTAGTGAGCAATGCTGGGTTCTCAACAAGTTTCACTACAGGGAGAATCCATAGAAGTGTTTGGATGATTTCTAGCGTCAATGGGGGTGTAATTAGCCTCACAGACAGAAGTTCACTTCTACATATGTATATTGTAGCACTATGAATATCTAGTGGTCATATAAGGATGACTCGAGATATGTGTCCTTGCATTTTTATTATTATAGTACACTTTGTCATGTCATAAAAAAATAATTTCAACCCTTTTATTCTTTCTGCAATGCGTAGCTTTATATAACATCACTCGAACTTTATGCAAGAAACTGCTAAACCAGAATACAACAGTGAAGAGCAGAGAACGACAAAACATTAGCAATGAAGAGAAACAAAGGGCCAAATGGGCTGAATATTTTAAGGAAATCCTAAACCGAAACCAAATAATACAGGAACCCATCATAGGACCAGCAGAAGAGCCACTACAGTACAACATGAACCCACCCACTAAACAAGAGATCTCTCGGGCAATAAAACAGCTAAAAATGGGAAGGCTGCAGGACCAGATGGAATACCCCCAGAAGCTCTGAAGGCAGATATACCATACACTACAGAGTTGCTACACCAGCTCCTTAAGAAAGTCTGGGAAAAAAGAGGCCATCCCAAAGAGCTAGAAGGAAGGCCACTGTTAAGTGGTCGTTTATCTGGGGTTCTGTGTATTGACTGACCACATGGTTGAATTATTAATTTTTGACGCGAATATCGTTAGTTGTATGTATGACCAATGAGGATAATGTCAACGCAAAACAACGGTTGGCAAGTCAAGCAGATCGGACCCATTTGAAGATACATCGACAACGTTTTATTACATGAAGACGGGAACATTGACATCATAGGTAGACGAATGGTTCAAACGTAGTTACATCATGGTAAGCATTATACATCGAGCAATAAGTATTAATACAGCCGTTTGATTGACATCACCGGTCCTTATGAACCGAAGGTCAATGGCTTGACAAAAAAAATTGGTCGTTGCGAAGGAACCATGTTTTAACTTCTTTATGTATTATAAATTAATCTGGAACATCATCACTCCTGATGCCAGAGGGACGCACTAGCCATTGATCGTAACTGGTTCAATGGAAGCTCTGACATAGCAAACAGGGTTATCAGTCTCTGAGGCATGAGACGTAGTAATCAGCCGTTTTCTGGCAACAATTATAAAAACGTGAAGGCTTCACGGCAAAGTTCTGCAAGAATAAGCTTCATCGCATTTCAATACATCTGAATGTTAACCTGCATGTGTCTTCTCTTCACTTCAGAGTAAGAACACCAAAATACGTCTATCACAGACGATTAATATATTATAATGCCTCAATGGTATGATTTGTATAGCAACAAATCGACGCAGCAAAGCGCGTCATCTGCATTCATCGAAAATGCAGAAAAGTACCCACAAATATTTAAAATATACATTTATTTCAGATGCGCTCACATGTGCGTCTATTAAGACTAGACTGGCATGTGAGAGTCTCACACACTTAACTCCCACGCGAAAAGGACTTAACAGCCACATTATCAAGCTGCCACAGAAAGGAAACTTGACTGTATGTGGCAACTGGAGGGGTATAACTCTGCTAGCAGTGGTTGGACAAATTTTGACCAGAGTAATGCTGGACTGTATTAAGAAGGCGGAGGATGACAAACTCAGAGAATAACAGGCAGGATTTCGTACAGGGCGATCATGTACAGATCAGAGAGCAACACTCAGAATAATCATAGAACAATCAAACGAATGGCAGACCCTCTTATACAAGTATATACATGTTGTGGACTTCGGAAAAGCTTTCCATAGTATAGACCATACTGTGATATGGAAAACCCTGAGGCATTATGGAATCCCAGAGAAATTCATTAAAATTATCCAAGATTTCTACCAGGAAGCCTCAGGCAAAGTAGTGTACAAAGGAAAACTATCAGAGCCTGTCACAGTACAAAGTGGAGTCAGATGGGATGTCTGCTATCACCAACAATTTTTCTCGTGGTCATAGACTGTGTTTTGAAACAAACAACAGAAGGAGAGAAAACAGGAATACAGTAGACAAACAGCTAGAAGATCTTGACTTTGCATATGATCTGTGCATTCTGTCACAGGGACAGCAAGATATGCAGGAGAAAACAGATAGATTAGTGACAGAAGCAGCAAAGATGGGACTACAGATAAATGTAAATAAAACATAGGAAATGATGATAAATAATATGCAGATGGACTCTATGAAGATCAATGGTCACGTTATTGAAGAAGTAGAAAGCTTTACGTATCTGGAGAGTAACACTGACTAAAAAGGGGGAACTGATGGTGACGTCTGTTCTAAGATAAATAAAGCCAGATGTGCTCATAATTCCCTTCGACTAATATGGAACTCCTCAGCTATATCCAGAGAGAACAAAATCAGAAGAACAAATGACTACCGACTTCACTCAATCACACCATGCCAAATCACCTCACTCCACACCACCTAACGAACACTTCCTGACACCAAATCTAATTAAAAAGGTTGGGCTCTCAGTTCTCAATAATGAAAACGGCCGGTCCTTCAAGGTAGACAATGCTTGGCAGGTACTCATCCGCTAGGAAAAGCTTACACAATTCCACATACGTGTGTTGTACTAAGGCTATGGAGACGAGTTCCCTCTGGAACACGTAATAAATCCTAAGGAATAGCACCTTTTTCTGCAGATGCCCACCACAAAATAAGCAAATCAACTTAAATATGGCTGAGACGAATTGCGTTCCTGATCGGGATATGTAAATCCGAGAAGAATCAGTGATTACAGCTGGCATGCAGGTTATCCAGAAACGACCCGAGGGATATGCCCTCTGATAAGGGATGATGATGATGACTGGAACACACAGGGACCGAGAACTGGAAATCGTTGGCTTCTTCTTGGCGGTTACGACGGTATACTCTACAGTGATGGGCATCAATGGGTGTGACAATATTGCCCCAATGAGTGGAAGGCAACGCGAACAGCCTGTAGACACTGGCGATTTTCAATAGGAGGTGGGTAATGAAATCCACGATGACCACTTTGTAGACTGAACGCGGACAGAACGATTGGTCTGCCGTGGTATATATATATATATATACACACATATATATATATATATATATATATATATATATATATATATATATATATTATAATAATAATAATAATAGCCCCTTCAGTCATAACTGACTATGGGAATGCGCCCCTGAGGTGACAGCCCTCAGCTGCTTTTTTTCCTTTATATATATATATACGAGGGGCGTTCAGAAAGTAATGCACCACATCGTTTTTCTCAGGAGCTGTTTATTCAAAAAGCATGAAATTTATACACAATATACATGGATATGTCATGTAAACATCGGTATTATTCAACATAATCCCCATCAACCTGTACGGCTTTAAGCCAGCGCGAAACAAGTGCATGTATTCCTAGCCCGTACCAGATTTTGTCTTTATCGTGTAGCAATTTCTTCGCTGCATGAATCACTCCTTCATCATCTTCAAACCTTGTCCCCACGGAGTGCATCTTTTAGTGGACCAAATAGATAAAAATCAGAGGGTGCCAAATCGGGACTATAAGGTGGATGGGATAGTACAGTCCAACCCAATTAGGTGATTGCTTCCCGTGTTGCCAGATTTGTGTGAGGGCGCGCATTGTCGTGAAGGAGAAGCAGGTCTGCTGGATTCTTGTGCGGCCGAACTCTGCGAAAACGTTGATTGAGTTTTTTCAATGTCTTAATGTAAGCTTGCGATATTATTGTCTCTCCTCTTGGCATAACGTCCACAAGAATCACACCTTCAATGTCCCAAAAGACAGTGATCATGACCTTTCCAGCTGAAGGAATTGTCTTGAATTTCTTTTTTTCTTGGTGATTGCGGATGATGCCACTCCATTGACTGTCTTTTTGTCTCAGGTTCAAAATGATGTGCCCAGGTATCGTCACCTGTAACGATCTTAGCAAAAAAGTTCTCTCCATCAGCATTGAAACGCTCCAACAATTCAGAAGAAATTGCTTTCCTTTGCAATCGGTGGTCATTTGTGAGACTTCGAGGAACCCATCTTGCGCAAACCTTAGAAAATCCGAGAGTTTTTATAACTGCATTTGCACTACCAATGCTGACTGACAGCTGAAAGGCTAATTGTTGAGTAGTGATTCGCCTATCAGTAAGAATAATGCCCTCAGCGCATTTCAACATTTCTGCGTTGGTGGCTGTGGCAGGACACTCACAGCGCGGCCGATCAAGCAGCTCCGTATCTCCAATTCCTGATTCTTTTATTCTCTGAACCCAGCGACTGACTGTACTCCTGTCGACTGCAAAACTTCCATACACATCACATAGACGCTTGTGAATATTCACAACAGTTTCCTTCTCTGCAACGAGAAATTCTATCACAATTCGCTGTTTATAACGCAAGTTGCTAACACGCTCCATTTCAACGGTTTAGGGCAGCCGTATTATTTAGACGGTTGCGGTGCAATTTGGTGCACACAATTGGCACATGCCATATTTGAAGTGTGCAAAATTTCATGCTTCTATCTTCATTATTATCTGAGAAAAACGATGTTTTGCATTACTTTCTGAACTCCCCTCGTATATATTAACTGGTGGTTGATATTGCGAGGGTAGTAATGATAACCTCAACGGGCACGTTGTTACAAGGACCCAGTATATTTCTGAAGGGTTGCTTAGTGCCACCAATAGAGCACAGTAAGGTTGACCAGCTCTGAAATACACAAACAAGTCACACAATAATTTTAACCATGTGTGCATCCCTCTCCAATGTTTACAAACAAATCTACTACTCTTATTCAATCGTTTCCCCCCCCCCCCCCCCCCCCCCCCATCAACACACCATCTCTTTCCCTCTCTTGCGGAACTATTCACACAGGTAATCTAGCCATGCGTGAACGCGTTCCCAGCCGCGCGAAGAGCTCGCCGCGGGTATAACACCTATATATTCACCTCCATTCGTGGCCCATACTCACGGTATTAACAGGCGAAACGCAAACATACAACATCAACCCAGTTCATGTAAATTAAAAACTAGAAAACAAAATACAGTAATAAGAATAACGGAATGCCCGAGTGGTATTTACCAACATTAGCATTAACACTGGGTGTAATTACAAAAATAGCTATGCCCTCAACCTCATTATATATATCATGCACCAAAAATCTTTTTCAGAATTATACATACAGACATTCAAATGGAAAAACATCCTGAAAAACAAGATGATATACATTTCGTCACTCTCTGTCTCACAAAAATAAAATCCCTCTTCGCTTAACTCTTAGCGGAGTTTAATTTGGAGCGGGCTTAATAATAATAATTTAAAACCACGAACGAACGAACGAAATCTTTATTTCATCAGGGTAAAGAAATAGGCATAATTGCCTTTTTACATTTCAGAAGCTCCCGGTCACACGAAATACTTTACTTAAAGAAATGTACATATTAAAGATAATATTAAAGTAGCACGGGGACTTGACTCTATATGTTTAAGCTAGAATCCCAAAAAATTAAACTAAGTAAATGAGCTTACCAAAGTTTGAGAATCAGAGTCCACACTGCAGCTGTGCTTAACACGTGCAAGGGGGTTGCGTTAGCCTAGCTCTCTCTCAATATTGACGGATAACGACAGAATTAGAGCTGTTAAGAGCAATTTGACAGAAAAGTAGACAAGAGATAAAGAGAAAACAGGCAGACCACTCAGATTAAAGGGGCAGACATTTCTAATCAAATCACGACAGGATCCTCCGTATACGGTGACCAGATGTAATAACAAATGTAGAACTTGTGAAAAGATGCGGGCAACAGCCAATACAAATGGAAATTAAGGTAAGAAGGTAGAGATGGATAGGACATACACTCAGAAGAGAACAATCAAGTACAGCCCGAGGTTCCCTTGACTGGAACTCACAAGGAAAAAGAAGAGTGGGGAGGCCAAGGAGAACTTGGAGAAGAACTGTGGAAGAGAAGGCTAAGGAAATTGAAATGACTTGGGCTCAGCTGAAAAAGACAGCCCAGAATATAAATCGATGGAAAGCAACTGTCTCAGCCCTTTGTTCCACGGGGAGCGGAAAGGAATGATGATGAATGTATAGCTTTAACAAATGATGAAATAAGGACCTTGAAATATGTAATAAGTCAATACATTTTAGTGATTCGACGTACAACCACTAATGTCAGAGTCGTCTAAATGGAAACCCTTCGAAAGTCGACGGCTACAGGTAGACAGAAATATCACAAGCACATACACCTTCACGTGACCATGTTAACGTCTGCTCGTGAGCACGACAAAGGCTTACCTGCGTCACCCAGAAATTTCACTGTAGTGATGAAAGGCACCATCGTAACTCCTTCTAAGGCGTCAGACAGTTTGGCAGGGGACACATCATATCGTGGAAAGTTGGCTGCTATATCATCAGGCGTCACCTGAGAGCTTTCTTGTGACTCTGTATTGAAAGGGACATTAGTTTGGCGCAGGGAAGTAGCACGTTATATTACACTAGAGACTTTGCCCGTTCTTTACACGGGGAATCTGTAAGTAACTTCTTTTCTTCCAAACATAAAATTAAATAAAGGAAAAAGTAACCAAAGCTAAAATTCTTATTTAAATATTAATCCGGTATTTATTTAAACGGTGTGACATACCTTTATATACCTGTCACAAAAAGTAGGGGATATTGAATTTAAAAGTTATCCAAAGACAATATATTTCATATTAGTTTATTTATTCCTTCGTACAAGTAAACTTGAGCATCATAACAAGACATTTGCGGTATAACAAGTGTTATGGCTTTACTCACATGATTTTAGTCGCACTGGCAACCAAGGCGGGGTAGGTACTTCATTTTCACAAAAATATTCCAATATTTCTAAAAACGTGTGGGGCCCCCGTTTGCCGCTAAACATGCATTGCAACGACGTCTCATACTGCAAATATGCCTTCTGATGTTGTCTTGAGGAATTCTCTGCCACTCTTGCTAAAGGGCCTGGGCTAACTGCTGAAGAGTCTATGGAGCGGCTGGATGTTGTTGGACGCGTCTATTCAGGAGGTCCCACAAATGCTCAATAGGAAACAGGTCGGGGGACATCGGCGGCCACGGTAACGTTCGGATATGCTGCATCTGAATGTGATCTTGGACTCGAGCACGGTGAGGACGTGCATTGTCATCCTGGAAGATGAAATCTGGTCCGTGCCGTTGAGTAAAAGGCACAACGATAGGCTCGATGATGTTGTCACGGTAGTAGAGCCCTGTGATATTGACCTGGCATATGTGAAGGTCGGTCCTGTCATTCATACAGATGTCTGCCCACACCATTACACTGCCACCTCCATAACGGTTGTGTGGAACAGTTGCAGGAGGCTGGTAACGCTCACCTCGCCGTCGCCAGACACGTATTCGACGATCATGAAAATCCAAAACGAAACGGGACTCATCAGAAAACATCACTGATGCCCACTGTTGATTGGTCCACCGATGATGATGTTGGCACCTATCCATTCTTGCTCGCCTGTGTTGTGGTGACATGGGCAAAGCTACAAACGGTCTGCGTGAAGCCAGTTGCACTTGGTGCAAACGGTTTCGTACTGTCTGAGTTGAGACCCGGATCCCAGTTGTCTGTTGAAAGTGTTGCTGAAGTTGAGTAGCATTTAGAGTCCGAGTTCTGAGGGCCTGAGTAACAAGAAGTTGATCTTGGCGGCGTGTAGTGACCCTTGGACGGCCAGTCCGAGGCAGATCAGCCACTGTGCGGAAATTTTGATACCTGTTCCACAGTCTGCTGACAACTGACTGTGAAACATTGAGGTTCTGAGCAGCATCCACTTGCTGATTTCCGGTTTGCAACATGCTTATGCCTATCCATCTCTGCTGTTCTGTCAAACGTTCCATGACGAAGAAAAGAAATTTTATCTGTTGCAGAGTCTTTTTATACCTGTCCATGGTGAGTAGTGTTCATCAAACCCGAGATACACGCATTTTTGTGAAAAAGAATAATGTGTGAACTTTACGGATGGGCCCCACCTCTGTTCTTGGGATTGGCTTACTCATCACGAGTCACTAGGTCAACATGATATTGCACGTGAGAGTGGAGAAGAGCGTGCTCGATATGTCCGTACAACCATTAAAATACGAAATCCACTGTTTTGTAAAATAATACATACCATCTTAAAATATCCCCTACTTTTTGTGACCAGTATATAACATAATTTCCTCCGTACCGTACTATTGATCAAATCTGTTGTTGACTTCTTTCCATGCCATAATTTCAAACTGTCCAGAATCTTCTCTCTTCATCGTCTCCTATATATGTTTCCTTCTCTTTCCTATTGTTGGGTGTGGTAGATTTTATAAGATAGGTAATAGATGTTTATAGCCCTGTTTGAACAGAGGTGATAGTGAAGACAATGTGAAAGTAAGTGGTAAGAAATAGTTTTATCACGAGGTGATCGTGTAAGAGAAAGGACAGTCTCTGGATAGAATAATTTATCTAATCCAGCCTATCTGGACGACTAAATTTAAATCAGACGTTCTTTCTCTCCTTGTACGAAATACAAATTACACAACACTCAAATGCACACAATTCTGTGACAAATACGCACGAGCGTGAAAACAAACTATCAATAACATATAATGGATAGGGGGTTGACCTACACGATAACTAAAGGTTTAATAAAGTTTATTAACTATAGAAGATCACAACAATAAGTATATACATTACTAGATCATGGTTTACAGACAAAATTGCAAAAGAAGAAATTAATCAAATAGGTTCTCCCCCTCTGGTAAAGGAAAAGAAAAGACGATCCCAACAGAGGTTAATTAACCCAAAAGATCAAAAGTTAACAATAAGTTATGAAATAGTCAGTATGGGAAAAAAAAGGTTCCTAATGTAATCTATCCCGTGGTATCATATTAATAATAATAATAAATTCTTTAAGCACCAAACACGGCGCATAAGGCAGAAACCAGTGCTCTCCGGGTTGTTCGTTGTGACGCCACTCCTCTTAGCTCTTGCACATTATTTAGGCCCAACGTTCTTCCTTCTCTTATTATTGTTCTTCTGAGTGTTTCTTTTGGTCTTCCTTTTTTTCCTCTTACCCTCAGGAACCCAAGTGAGCGCCTGTAGTGGTATTCTGTTGTTTTGCATTCGTAGGACATGACCGATATATGACCATCGTCTTTTCCTTATATAGTCCGAGACATATTTCTGCCTAGAGTCTTCTCTTATTTGTCGATTAGTCTTGAATTCTACTCATATTAGTGAGATAAAAAAAAGAAAGAAGAAACCACATAAGTATATGATGTTAACAAAAGACATAAGTTTCTTTCTCCGTTAATTCAATGCACACCTATTCAGTGGCCACGTTTAGACTTTTGCTTACCCCAGTAGTTGTTGCAGGCATTCAAAGGAAATCACTAATAAGTAATAAGACTATTTAGTGGCAAATTTAAGTTTTGCCAAATCCAGCCCCAGACTTGCCGTAGTTGCTGACTGCAAATTTCACGGGAGTCGCTAGAGTCGGTGATTTAATTTGTCCTGGATACAATAAGTTATCTATGCTTTCAGTTGGTTGGAGTAAGATTCATGCGTGGTGATCGCCGACGTAGGATGAATAGAACATTTATAGTTCCTATGTTGTTTAGCCTCAGGAGGCTGAGACGCTAGGTTACAGTTACACAAATGTTGCTGACAATATCTTTCGCCACAGCTGGCTGATGAGATTGATAAAAGTAAATCTGGTAATAGTTCTGGTCCAGTTAATATTATAATTTAATTGTTCTATTCTGGTTTCTCTCATGAAAATGAGGAAAATTGGACCACTAAGGTCACAGAAAGAAGCTCATCAATATTAAATATCTGTAGCGTAGCAAATGTTGCGTAAGTATTATATGTGTTGATAAATGTTCTGTGGAGGATGTCACATTTGCCACACAACGTTGACGGTGTTGTATTTCATCTGCTTCTCTAAAGGTATAACAATCCTGACCTTTGCAGAGTAGTGTGCCACCCTCAGACACCAGGGATGATGAGGCGTAGTAGCATGGTGTCTTTTGTCTGGTTTAAGTGTGTAGGATGTAGATGTGTATTCAGACAGTGAGCATTACAAGCAAGGCAATCCACACAAGGACGTCACGTTAACTCACGACGTGAAAAGTCAATGATGCTTGCAACAGCTAGTGACGGTTTTGTATAATTTATTATAAACGCCACAATGACGAAGTGTGTAGACATAAACAAGCAGGTACATCATAGGTACGATCAAACAGTCATTATTACATATGTCGTCAATTCAACAGGCACAGCAGACAGCATCAAAATAATGTGCATTATATGCCTTTTAGGATATCATGACAAGCTGTACACGTAGTCAGGTAGTGAACTTCCCCTTTCCATAAGGGCTAGTAGATATCAACTAGGAGATTAAATATGGTCTCCTCGATTTGACCTCCACAAGACAGGCATGTCTTTTGAGCGCCACATTATCGTCCTCTATTGTCCAGCAAACAGCAAAGGTATCAAACCTAGATCCATCAACAAAGTTCAGGAAGCAAATAGTCCGTAGGACAGGCATCAATCGATGCGTGACAATCTAGGTGGATCGTGAGCTGAGCAAACTAGTCATATCGTAGACTTTAGAATAAGGCAGGCTAAGCAAAAGTCAACATCACAAGATGGCGATAAAGTTACTCAGCCAAAAAAGGGATTTAATTACCTGTTCATAAGGAATTAAATGAATAATCACATATGCCTCCAGGCATTAGGAATAACACTGAGATATATCATCTCAAGATAGGAACAACAATCATGAGGACTCCTTCCTGAATAAACTAAGCGAAGACTAGCACATAGCTACGTCTCGCCTTCACAGCTTCTCAGCACAGATTGACCTGGGCGGAAATCGTTTTACCAACGCCACAAAAAGGGGCATGCGCAAAAAACGCGAATCGAATACAACTCAGGCCAATTTACGAAACGAAGAATGTTCTACATTGTTCGACTTAAGACCTATTACCTTAAAAGGAAATGAATCTTGAAACATTGCGATTGCCAACTGTTTTCAAAGAACTGACGATCTGAGCGCTCCATATATGGTCGTGACTCAAAATCGTTCACACAGCTATCGGCAACCCTAGCTATCAAGATAAGACAACTTCTTAACGATAGCTATCAAGATTAGACGACTGTAGAAATAAAAGTGACTACAATTTCATGAGTTCCTTCCCATGCATTAAAAAATGAATCTAGTCAGAATGCATGGTCAGAATAAGTTGCGACAAATTTTTAGCAGCAACATTACCGCCACCTCCCGATAAAAAAAATGTGCAACATTTTTTTTTTTTAAAAATATCCAAGAGTAAAACCAAAAACGGTTTAACAACGCACGAATTATGCGGGGATAAGTAATTGCACTGCCTAATATGAGGCTAAATTGACACATAAAGTGTCTGGTGAGAATATTTCTCAACAGATAAAAAATCTGATTTAAAAAATATATCGGGGAGGTGCCACCAACACACACTACGCTTGCATGAAAATACAATATAAATATGGAAGTTCATATCATTATAATCAAATAGCAGTGTCATAATCTAATACCGCTTAGAATGGATGTACACATCTGATATTGAATGTTAAATATTACATTATCTAAATGTTTAATATTACCATTACACAATGAAATTAAATATAAATGAAGATCGAGGACACATCTCCTGTCGTTCCAAAGAAACTGTACAATGTGGAACTCTCCATGTTTGACAATAGAAAGGTAGCTTCTCAGATCAACAATAACGTGCTGAGAAAAACAAACAATATAATTCTATTTAATAGCCATTAAGTTTCATACTATATAATACATTATTATTAATAATTGTGGCCTTTGGAACTTTCGGCCCTTATATTAACTACTCAGTCTTCTTCTTATATTAAAGATGGGAACAGAAGAAGATGATAACAAAGCACAATAGTATGTGTTCACCTAAAGTGAGGACAGATGTGCTAATGTATTGTAGTAATATAGGTGTGTTATGGCTCTGTCGTATATCTAGAAATAGAACAGAAGTATTAGTTGGAATCATGTGGGCATCTAGACAGAATGTCAGCCATCACATTATCCGACCCACGGATAGCTCGTACCGTGAAGTGAAAAGGTTGAAGAGCAATAGCATATCGAGTGGATCTCGAACTCTTCAAGTTCTTAGTCTGAATAGCTGTAAGAGCTTTCTGATCAGTTTCTAGAATGAAATGTGCGCCCAGGAGGAATCTTTGTAGTTTGAGAATAGACCAAACCATAGCTAACAATTCACGGTCTAAAACCGAGTAGTTCCTCTCTGCCGCATTTAGTTTTCTAGAAATGTACATGACAGGATGCAGAGTTTCAGCATATTCCTGCATAAGTGCTGCTCCGATCCCAGTGGATGAAGCATCACTTCGAAGAACAAAAGTTCTATCAAGAGTAGGTAATCTTAGGATGGGAGGAGAAGAAAATATACTTTTAATCTGGTCTAAGGAAGATTGACATTCCTGAGACCAACGAATCAGATTAGGTGACCCTTTCTTCAACAACGTTGACAGAGGTGCCACTATCGAAGATAGATTCGGAATAAATCACCCATAGAATTGGATTAACCACAAGAGACTCCGGACTTGTTTCTTCGTTTTAGGTACAGAGATTTTCAATATTTTCGAAGTATTGTGGTCTTCTGTCTTCAAGAGACCATGACCAACACGATGACCCAAGAAAGAAATTTCACCAAAACCAATATAAGCTTTAGAAGGTTTTGCTGTCAGATTATACTCACGTAGAGTAGACAGTAGGTCATATAAACCCAGATAGTGATCTTCCCAAGAATCACTGAAGAGACAGATATCATCTAAGTAAGCGATGACATCCGAACGATGAGAAAGAATTCGACGCATCATGCGAACGAAAGTAGCAGGGGCGTTCATAAGACCGAAAGGCATTACATTCCATTGAAATAAACCCCTAGGTGTAGAGAAAGCAGTCAGAGGTTTGGCATGATCTGCTAAAGGCACTTGCCAATAACCTTTTGACAAGTCAAGTTTAGTGAAGAATCTAGAATTAGAAAGTCTACTAAGTAGATCCTCTAGTAAAGGCATAGGTTCAGCATCGAACTTTGTGACTTGATTTAATTTGCGATAATCAACGCAAATTCGTATGTTCTTATCTTTCTTCCGAACAATAACCATGGAAGAAGAATATGGAGAAGTCGATGGTTCAATTATGTTTAATTGGATCATTTCATCCAATTCCTTTTCCACTTGTGACTGAAAGTGTATAGGGATAGGATACGGCCTAACCCTAATAGGATTACTGTCGGTAAGAATTATGTCATGTTCTATGACATTCGTGTGACCAGGGATGTCGGTTAGAACATCCTTAAATGTCTGTAACATCGACGAGACTTGACGATGTTCATCAACAGAAAGATTAGGAGAAATGGACACATCTTTCCAAGATTCCATAGAATGTAGTGGAACCACTGGAAGAGGGAGATCGACATCAGAAAAAACAGATTCCTCATCCTGTATGACAGACAGGGATGAGTAATGACCATGAGGTACAGAAGAATCGTCCGTTGCCTGAAAAATAGGCAGCAAATAGTCTGGACGCTCATGAAATTCCGTCAGCATGTTGATATGGAAAGTCTTATGCTTTCCATCTATATCGACCACATAGTCAACATCGGAAATTCGTGAGACTATTGCATATGGACCTTTCCATGCAATCAGAAGTCTATTTTCCCTACTGGGGAGTAGGACGAATGCTTTGTCACCTGGACAAAGTTGTCGTAGACATCTGTTCTTGTTAGCAAACTGCCTTGCTTTTTCTTTAGCAATTTCTGACGAAGCAGTCGCTAGTTTGCATGCCTCAATGATCTTTTGCCTCAGAGCAATGACATACTCATATGAAGATTGAGTGTCATCACTAATATCATCGGCAGTGATGAGATCGTGTAATAAAGACATAGGGCCGCGCGGACGCGCGCCAAAGACAAGTTCAAAGGGAGAAAATCCTGTGTGCTCATTTGGGACCTCTCTATAGGCAAAGAGAGCCGCAGGTAAAACCCTGTCCCAATCTTGAGGATGGTCTTCAGTTATCTTACCAAGTAAAGTCTTGAGCGTTCTATTCAGACGCTCAACTAACCCATTAGACATAGGATGATAGATGCTACTGAGAGATCTTTTAATGTGTAAGGTAGACATTACTTGAGACATAGTATCAGATATGAGTTGAGTTCCATGGTCTGACAGTATTTCTCTGGGGAACCCCAAGCGAGAAAATATCAGCCAAAGAGCATCTGCGATATCTGTAGTAGATATGCTCTTTAGAGGGATAGCCTCTGGCCAACGTGTGCACATATCGACACATGTAAGAATAAACTGATGTCCTCTGGCCGACTTTATCTTAAAAGGGCCAATAATATCTATGGCCATTTTCTGGAATGGCCGAATAGGGATGTCAGCAGCCTGGATAGGCGCAGCATGTCGTGGTCCTCTAGATTTGACCTCCTGACATACCTGACATGATCGGCAGTATATACGGATGTCCTTGTTAACAAAGGGCCAAAAGAAAGCCGCAAGGACTCTCGACTTTGTACGGGAAAATCCCATGTGTCCAGCACATTGCGAGTCATGAGCATGCTGCAATATTTGCACTCTCATACTCTTGGGAACAAGAATTTGCGAATGTGCTGACGTAGCCGAGTCTTGTACCATACGTACAAGTACGCCGTTTTTCATTTCTATCCAAGATTTTCTTTGTGTATCCTTATTTGGATCACCTTTCTTCGCAAGAATGAAGAATTTCTTTAGCGTAGGATCTTCTTCTTGTAATTTTATGAACGAGTCACGAGAAATAACCAAGGTACTATCTTGGCTATGAACTTCATTATCATTATTCAACGAAGTTTGCGGTGTTTGTAGAGCTTGTGCTCTTGTAACCACTGCATTGGTAGCTTGCATATTATCATCTTCCCAAGCAGCAATCTGCTGTGGGGTACATTCCCTAACTCCGTGGATACGACCAATAATAAGGTCCGCAATAGGATTAGGTAAGAGACAGGCATGCACATCTCCCGTAAAGAAAGGAGTGGCAATGTGAATTATAGCAGTAGGATATTTCTCTAGAGTGCCGCCAAATGTGACACATTTGATAACCCTTCCTGTCGCACAGGATGGATCTACAAGCGATTGTCTAACACCAATAGTGGTGCATCCGGAATCGAAAAGTAGTGAGACCGGAGTATTATTAACAAGACCCTTATGTAGGATTAGAGAACCTCTCCCGTCATGTGCAACCGAAGCAGGAAGAGCGGGGAGAGGGTGACCACAACTCAAAGTCGATATTGTAGTCGGTTCGAACAAAGTACTGCATTGGGGGCACTTGTTTGCTCTCCCAAAGTCAAATGAAGAACAAGTGACAGTGTCAGAGTTTTTATTATCAGAAACCTGATTACAGGCTCCCTGAGATTCTTGTTGAACCGAGTTAGCCTGCTGATATCTCTTTTTTTTGTATTGAGATCTACCGCGACTACTATTACCTCTGAAGTTATCACTGTAGTTATTGTCTCTATTATAATTATTATTATCATGTCCACATTGATGTGAACATCTATTTGTTTGGTTTTGAGGTCTACGCGAGGAAAAACCTCTGTTACCATATCCTCTTCTGAAATGCCTAAAATTATTATGTTGGAAGTAACGAGGACTGTCAGCTCGTCTCCAATTCTTCGACGAAGAATCACCCTGAAATTGATTTCCATAGTTTTGACCGTAACTACGGTTACTTTTCTTATCAAAATTTTGTTGGAATCTATTACTAGTGTTTTGACTATAAGGTGCTGCCGAAGCAACTGGCAGACCTTCTTTTACTTTAGAGTTACCAATGGTTGCGTGAGGATGAGCAGTTATGTATTGGCTACAGAAATCTTCCATTTCTTTTATTGTTTTAGGTTTACGTTCATGAAGGAAAGCAAGGAAAGACTCATTAACAGAAGACATGACTTTGTCTCTAAGTATTAAGTCCATAAGTCCTTCATAAGTTTTTTCTGTCTTAGACAGCTCCACCCAACGTAAAAAAGTAAGACGTGTCTTTGAAATAAATTCAGAGAATTGCACACCAGTTTCTGGTAACATATTTTTAAATTGAAGACGATAGCCGTCTTCGTCAAGTTGGTATTTTTTTAACAATATAGCCCTGACAACATCATAGTTGTTCTTGTCAGGCTCATCTACCATGCTTAACATACTCAAAGCATCACCTCTAAGTATTTTGGACAAATGATAAACCTGCAATGATTTATCTATGTTATGTACTTTACATGAAGTTTCAAATCTGTCCAAATAGAATGTTATATCGTCGATGGAAGCATTGAATGGTGGTAGGTTAAGTTTGAAAGTGCTTGCATTAGTCTTATCTGAGACCTTATTTGCATCATTAGCATTACCTATGTTCATCACCCTTAATTTCTCAACTTCCAAAGCTAAGAGTTTTTCTTCATGCTCCATTTTTGCTTTTCTCTCTTCAGACTCTCTTTGTAACTTCCTTTCTTCAACTTCAGCTTGCTTTTCTAACCTTTTATTTTCAGCCTCTATTTCAAGTCTTTTATTTTCAGCCTCTTTTTCAAGTCTTTTATTTTCAGCCTCTATTTCAAGTCTTTTATTTTCAGCCTCAAGTCTTTTCTCTTCAGCTTTTGCTTCTGCTTCTCTTTTTTGTTTTTCCATTTCCATTTGGAATCTTTTTTCATCCATCTGCATTTGCAGTTTCTTTTGTTCAGCTTCCATTGCTTTATCATATTGAGTAGTTGCAAATTCTTCTAACTTATCACCAGTCTTCCCAAGCAATTTACCCTGCTCAATAAAGTGCTCAAATGTAGCCATGATGAGTAATAATATGAGTCCACAACCTGAAATAATTAATTATCTTATTTCAAATTTAATTATAACAAGTCTTAAATGAAGCACTTGTTTACTCACAACACTATATTATTATCCCAATCTCTGTGGGAAACAAGTCTTATATCAAAGAACTTGTGTATATACCTTTTTGAAATATCATCAATCAACTCTTGATCATAGGTGCACTTCCCATTCAATAGTGCACAATACTATTCATCATTTATTAATCATCAGTGTAGTAGTAATGCATAAGCATAACCCACTATTAAATGTGAATTAACTACTATAAGTGTAACCAATGACTATGTAAACACAATCACAATGTAAACAATAACAATGTAAACATTACACTGTAAACAATACAATGTAAACAATACAATGTAAAAATTAACAAAGATTTAGCAACAATACGAATACATTCGTAGAAATCAACAAAAAATAAAGCGAAAATTAAAGAAATATCACAAAAAATGTGATGATATCTACGAGAAGATAACCCAAATACAAGACACCACAGTGTATAAACAAAAATGTTGTATGAAACTAAACTATAGTAAAGAGGAGGCTAGCAAGTACAAACAAATCAAAACAGAACTAAAGAATGCAGAAAAATAACGAAAACAATACTAACACATGGCATCACAACTAACAAAAAATAGCAAGAGCAGTCGCTTTGCAAATTCCAGTATCGGAAATTTGCACACCCTATAGAAAACGCTCACGATAGACGACCTCTATCACGTGGTATGATCTAAAGGAGACTCCGCCCAACCGAAAACCCGCAGAAACATAAACATATAAATATAAATATACAAATAACACATAAACATATAACATGTAAACAAAAGAATGAGATGAAACACAGAAGACTCAGTAGAAGTATAAGGGCACAGTTCACAAACAAACAGGCCACTTAACTTATGGAACTCCAATCGTCAGTACAGCAAACAGGATGTAATCAGCATTCTGAGATCAAAGATCCAACGTTGATTGCCATCTGTACTTGCATCAAAACAGCTACGACGATGGTTGAGACTTGAGTTTTCAAACGGTACATGCAGTGTACAAGAAGTGTAGAACTCGTCAGCGATGGAACTTGGCCTTCTCCAAAGCAGAACAGCAACAAATCGATTCTCCCGTATGTAACAAAACTGGGAAATGTCACTTTCTTGACTTGGAACAGCAATTGTTGAAAATTCCAAAAAAGTTCCTGGGCAACGCCGAGTAATTTCGTAGGTCTGCACTTCTGTTGTTGTCTTGTAGATGTTGTCTGTAGACTGTTGTAGAGTGCTGAATGAAGCGGGTAAGGGACCCCGAGTATGCTGGTACCAGATCAAACCAGCTTATGGCCACCAAATGTAGCGTAGCAAATGTTGCGTAAGTATTATATGTGTTGATAAATGTTCTGTGGAGGATGTCACATTTGCCACACAACGTTGATGATGTTGTATTTCATCTGCTTCTCTAAAGGTATAACAATCCTGACCTTTGCAGAGTAGTGTGCCACCCTCAGACACCAGGGATGATGAGGAGTAGTAGCATGGTGTCTTTTGTCTAGTTTAAGTGTGTAGGATGTAGATGTGTATTCAGACAGTGAGCATTACAAGCAAGGCAATCCACACAAGGACGTCACGTTAACTCACGACGTGAAAAGTCAATGATGCTTGCAACAGCTAGTGACGGTTTTGTATAATTTATTATAAACGCCACAATGACGAAGTGTGTAGACATAAACAAGCAGGTACATCACAGGTACGATCAAACAGTCATTATTACATATGTCGTCAATTCAACAGGCACAGCAGACAGCATCAAAATAATGTGCATTATATGCCTTTTAGGATATCATGACAAGCTGTACACGTAGTCAGGTAGTGAACTTCCCCTTTCCATAAGGGCTAGTAGATATCAACTAGGAGATTAAATATGGTCTCCTCGATTTGACCTCCACAAGACAGGCATGTCTTTTGAGCGCCACATTATCGTCCTCTATTGTCCAGCAAACAGCAAAGGTATCAAACCTAGATCCATCAACAAAGTTCAGGAAGCAAATAGTCCGTAGGACAGGCATCAATCGATGCGTGACAATCTAAGTGGATCGTGAGCTGAGCAAACTAGTCATATCGTAGACTTTAGAATAAGGCAGGCTAAGCAAAAGTCAACATCACAAGATGGCGATAAAGTTACTCAGCCAAAAAAGGGATTTAATTACCTGTTCATAAGGAATTAAATGAATAATCACATATGCCTCCAGGCATTAGGAATAACACTGAGATATATCATCTCAAGATAGGAACAACAATCATGAGGACTCCTTCCTGAATAAACTAAGCGAAGACTAGCACATAGCTACGTCTCGCCTTCACAGCTTCTCAGCACAGACTGGCCTGGGCGGAAATCGTTTTACCAACGCCACAAAAAGGGACATGCGCAGAAAACGCGAATCGAATACAACTCAGGCCAATTTACGAAACGAAGAATGTTCTACAATGTTCGACTTAAGACCTATTACCTTAAAAGGAAATGAATCTTGAAGCATTGCGATTGCCAACTGTTTTCAAAGAACTGACGATCTGAGCGCTCCATATATGGTCTGACTCAAAATCGTTCACACAGCTATCGGCAACCCTAGCTATCAAGATAAGACAACTTTTTAACGATAGCTATCAAGATTAGACGACTGTAGAAATAAAAGTGACTACAATTTCATGAGTTCCTTCCCATGCATTAAAAAATGAATCTAGTCAGAATGCATGGTCAGAATAAGTTGCGATAAATTTTTAGCAGCAACAATATCCTTGGATGCTTATAATATTATAAGATCGTATGATCATAAGTTCATATGGCCATTAAAAAAAAAGCCGCTAGTACTCAGGTTGATCTGCCTAGATTTTAGGAAAGAAAATATAAACATTTAACTAAATTATCAATATCATATCTAAAACGTGTTAAAATAGGACCTCTTCACCTCTCTGTTATAAGTTAGATTTAAAACACACGTGTCTAGCTTATCCTATCGTTTTTAACGCGTGATATGAACACTAGTCATTTTAAAAATTATATAAAATGGATAGAAGTAAATAATATATACCGTTAGTAGACAGTTATTTAATGTACGTACTAGTCAATTTAAAACATCTCTTACTGGGAAATAGCGAGTAATTAAATTCACTTTACGGCTGAACAAGATTTAGCTATAAGTTATTTAATTAGCACAGAAAATCTCAGTGAAATATAGTGAAAACTTTAAACACACTAAATTACTTAGAGGCTAGTATATAAATTACAGCAATCGGAAAAATCAAACACTCCACGAAAATCTAATAATTATCACTCTGTACGAGAAATCTAAGATATCGAGCTAGTGAATTTCAGATAGATTTCTGAACAACTGATCATGGCTGTTGAGTGCGCATCATGGGGCATAGCGATTATGTTAAAGTGGAGTTGGAGAGAGATCGCTTTGCACCATGTTGTAAACTCACCAAACACAAAATAAATGCGATCATTAACTATGACTACGAAGTAGCGTAAAATGACGTAGAAGTCATAGTTACATGATTCCATAGTGTCGGCTGGTGTGGCAAGGTCCACTTATGGCAGTGTACTTGATTCTACTTTAAAAGTGTTCATATTGGATGTATATTACAAGCAGAAATCTAATGTAATTTTAATTCAATTGAGGATAAACTCATTTCATCAAGATAGTATGAGATTTCGGGTAAGATTTAGGCGAGTATAGCCAAAGAGACATAATTGAACTTATAGAGGTTATCGCAACCGTCATGGAAGGGCATGAGTACCCGAATAAAATATAATTGCCGACTAAAAGAAGATGTGCAGGAAGGCACCGAATTGAAACAGTATTGAGATGAAAGTATATCTAAATATATCAAGTGGAATTCCTAAGAATAGAATATGAGGGAACTAATTATGCTATGGAAGCACTCAAAAGAAGATAAATCTTGATAGCCCAGAGAATTGTGAAGAAGCATACACTTATGCAGAAATAATCGATGAAATGGAGAATCGATGATTTAAATGAACAATGTCAAATTGTATTAAGAGCAATGTGTCGCTCACATAAGTTCCTGTGTTAATTAAAGTGAAAGTCATAATCACAGAAGTTTTCGAGAATTGATTTCCAGTTGGAAGCATGAAGTGGTAGAGATAACCAGTTAATATTTAATGACAGTTGGTCATATGAAAGAAGACTTCGAATAAGTAAAACAGGTCCATTACAAATAGAATAACTGTGGCCAGAGTTTTGGTGACTACATCGTAGAACATTAATACAACATCCCTAGACATCATTCAACATACTAGAGCCAGAAGAAGAAGTTCCTTAACAGATAGCAACCTGGAAAATTCATGGGGTTTCTCGTCCGGTAGTCACCACTACAAATATATTCTACAATAGTCAAGCGTTTCAATAAAGAAGCAACTCTAATAGGCAAGGTACTGAAAATACTTCATTAAGAACAGTTATCGCTTCAAGAAGGTCAAGGTCAAGGTGCAACCTTATAATTGTAAGAAGGGATCAAGGTTTGGAGCAACCTAAATAAGGCAGGAATATCGCCAGAAACAATTGTCATCAGCGAGAAAAGGGTCGTAAACTCAACAGTTTGAACTATTTTCTTGACCGGGAAAATTTTAACCGGCAACACAAAGCAGTGACGTCATATACAAATGTTCCCAACTGCCAAGGAGTCGAAAGACCTCTACGAAGAAACTAAAGATTTCAATCAAAAATAATTCAAAATCAGCATCCTTTGTTCAACACGTCGAACAGATCTACGAAGCAACCAAAACTACAATACCAGCTTCGCTAGATAAGGGTACTTTCCAGGATCTGGGTGTGGTCGTTCCTTCGAAGAATCAAACAGTCTAAACCTAGGACTGGGACATTTTAACACTGCAGATAAGTTCATATTCGAATAGCGAGATGTATTATTTGATCATCCGAATACCCACACGTCACCTTTTCTTGCTAATCACAGTCTTTTCTCATTATATTATACGTTTATCATCCTTATATGTATTGCGGGATTGGCTGGTAGGGCTTAATATTTCTATAGCTTCTTTGGAAGATACAGAAATGTTAACGATTCTGTAGGGTTTTATTGAATGCATTGTCAAGGAGTCCAGTGAGTTCACTGTTGAATAGTAGTCTTTGATAATCCATTGAATATATTTAATAATTGTTTAGTTGTGTCGTCGAAGTATCGCGTTTACTTTAGTTAATATTCTTATTTACGTAATAAGTCATTGTTTATTCGTTTGTCCACTATCCCCATCTTGTCTTCTTGTTATATTCGAATATGACTTTCTGTAATCGTACGTCAATTTTTGTCTTGTCTGATTAATTAATATTTTGATACACATTTTCTTTATTTATGTACTTGTTATACTTAGTTTCTTTTATCTATTGTGGAATGTTTTGTGATTTGTAAATCATTATCATCATCTTTGGCTAACTTCTGCCATTCATTATCATTGAATTTAGCATTGCTCTTATATTAATTGAATTGACATTACATTATATATATATATTGTTATCGATATTGATAAGTAAAATAATACTGAATAAAACAGATAAGTACCTATAAACATGTCATCCTTAGAAGATTTCAGACAGGAAGGCATTAGAAAAGGTTTATCAGGTTCGAAATTAGATGATTATTCAGAAACCAAATATGAAAAACATATTGCCCACTTAGACAACATAGCAGAACGCGAACTAAGGGCACAAGAATATGAATTGAAAAATCGAGAACTTGCTCAAAAAGAAAAAGATCGTGAACATGAAATAGCCATAGAGAAATTAAAAATGGAAGAAGAGAAATTGAAAATGGAGGCAAAGGAGAAGGAAGAGAGATTAAAAATAGAAGCTACTGCTCTGGCAATGGAAAGAGAGCATAAAATAAAAATGGAAGAGAAAGAAAAAGAAATGGAAGCTGCTGCTCTGGCAATGGAAATAGAGCATAAAATGAAAATGGAAGAAAAAGAAAAAGAAATTGAATTAGCAAAAATCCAATCTCAAGCTTCCGGTGATAACTTTGGATCAAATAATGATCATTTGTCGTGGATGCCAAAATTCAAATTGCCTAATTTTATCGATACTCGAGATTGTATCGATAGTTTTATAGAAAAATTTGAAATGAAAGCAAACGATAGGAAAATAACTAAATATCGTTGGAGTAATTTACTATCAGATCATCTAACAGGAAATGCCCAGAAATGTTTCATGCAACTAGATCAACAAAGTCGATTAGACTTTGATATAGTAAAGCAAGCCCTGTTAAGAAAATTCAGGTATACGGAAGAAGGTTTAAGGAAAAATGTCATGCAATTTTACCTGATAAAAAGGTTGACTTCGGAGAATTTATCTCCTCTATAAAACTTTACCTCAATCGTTGGATTGAGTTAGCTGAAGTCCCTAAGACTTATGAAGGAATCATTGATTTAATGTTAAGAGATAAGGTTCTTTCGGCATGTAGTGCCGACTTAACAGCTTTTTTGCAGGAAAGACGTCCCAAGACCATTGATGAGTGTGAGAAACTCGGTCGCCTGTATGTCGTCGCCCATCCAGACAGAGATATCAAGAGATCTGCACCAGATGATTCTTTACCGGTGGGTGCTGCCTATCATGACTATGGAGACTACCGTCAACGTTTTAAAAGTTCGGATGGTAGTAACAGGTTTAATTTTAGCTCCTCCAACAGAGGAAGATACAATTTTTCAAGAAGGTATTCTCCTGCACCATATGAGAGAAATAGGTTTCAGAATCTCTCAAAAAGGGGTCAAGGATACCAGAATGATAGAGCAAGTGATGGTACCCATTATAAAGGATATAACGAAAGACCACAATGGAGTGGCAGATTTAATAATTACAATAACAATCGAAATGAGGGTGATAGACAAAGTTACAAGAAAGGTGGTAACCAAAATAATACACGACATGCCAGCAGAAAACAACAACATGCCAATGGTTGTGTGGAGCAAAGTAATACTACTCCGGATACCAACCATGCAAACGCCTGTGTCATAAGGTCAAATAATACTGAGGAGTGTACAGAATGTAAAACTTTGTATGTATCAGGATCTCAAACGAGATTACTATGCGGTCATACCTTGCCTACCATGGCATCATGTGAGAACATAGGACGTCTCACTATACATAAGGGTTTTGTATACAATAGGCCCGTCACTGTATTGAGGGATATGGGGTCAACTATTGTAGGTATTAGAGACTCGCTTATTGACAAAACAGCTTTGACAGGTGAGTCAGTAAAATGTGTCACATTTGGTGGGACTATTGAATGGTTCCCACTGGCAAAGGTAGAAATAGACACACCTTTTTATACTGGTCTGGTGACAACATGTGTTTTAAAAAATCCCATTACAGATTTAATAATTGGAAATATCCCTGGAGTAAAAGAATGTTCTCCGGTGAGATTGAAGAATGGGTTAAATTCCACCCACTCATTGCTAATGCTGTAGTCACTAGGGCTCAACATGCAGCTGATTTACAAGCTGAGTCAACACCAGTAGTAACTGAAGAAGCATCTTTACGAAATGCGCATGACATCACTCCAGAGTTGTTCGTACGAAAACAAAAAGAAGATGAATCATTGACACGTTTATTTAATTTAGCTCAATCAGGAGAGGTCATACCTACAAAACAAGCAACATCTTGTTTTAAATTGAAAAACTCTGTTTTGACTAGATGTTTCAATAAAGGTACAAATACTTATACACAAATTGTAGTACCTAGAATTTTTAGACCTTTGGTTTTAAAAACCAGTCATGATATCACTATGGCAGGTCATATGGGTGTTAAGCGCACCTTAAGCAGAGTTACGTCATGTTTTTATTGGCTTGGCGTAAATAAAGACGTCAGACTATATTGTCGTTCATGTCCGACATGCCAAAAAGTATCTTGTAGGGGTAAGGATCATATGGCACCCTTACAAATAACAGATGTACCAACACGCGCTTTTCAGAAAGTTGCCATTGACATCATCGGTCCAATAATCATGTCAAAACGAAAACACCAGTATATTTTGACATGCATTGATCTTTGTACAAGATGGCCCGAGGCCATACCATTGAAAGAAATTACTACTATTTCAGTGGCAGAGGCATTAATTCTAATATTTTCGAGAATAGGATTACCTGAGATAATCTTATCTGACAGGGGGACTCAATTTATGTCACAGTTAATGAAACAGATTGAAGACATGTTGGGTATTAAACATGCTTTTACTAGTCCATATAGACCTTGCTCAAATGGGGTGTGTAAGCGCTACAATGGGAGTTTAAAAAGAATGTTAGGGAAGGTTACAGAGTCAAATCCTCGTGATTGGGACAAACTGTTACCGGCAGTTCTCTTCGCTTTTAGAGAAGCACCACACGAGAGTACAGAATTATCTCCGTTTGAACTCGTCTATGGGGCAAATCCGAGAGGTCCTGTACACATATTAAAAGATTTACTACTTGGCTCTACCAAAAACGAAGAAACTCGCAGTAGTTACGAGTTTGTTATTAATCTCAGACAGCGTCTGGTGGATGCCTGTAAGGTCGCAGTACAATCAATTCAAAATGCCACCCAGAGATCGAGGTTACTTCACAACCAATCTCGAAAGCTAAGAAAATTTTCACCAGGTGATGAAGTTCTTTTACTTCTTCCTACAAAAGAAAATAAACTATTGATTTCTTGGCAAGGGCCATACACAATAAACAAGAAAATAACTGATGTCGATTATGCTATAAACATCAAGGGAAAATGCAAAACATATCATATAAATATGTTAAAGGCATATACTCAACGTCCTCCTGAATTACAGGACATTTGGAACAATATTCATGATGAGACTATTTCGTCATCTTTTGCAGTGGTCCATGCAGAGGACACTGTTTCATCTATTCCTTTGAGGTTTACTTTACCTCCACTGGAATCAGTTGAATCTTGGAAGGATGTTTCCATTTCTCAATCACTTCATCCTTCTTTACAAGAACAAGTCAGAGACATTCTTGAATCTTTCCATGATGTATTAACGGAATTACCTGGTCGTACTAATTTGATTACACATAAAATCATTATTACCAACCATAAACCAATTAAATTGCGACCATATCCAATTCCTATTCACTATAAAGAGCATGTAGAGAAAGAAATTAAGGAAATGCTCAACATGGGTTTAATAGAACCCTCTTCGTCACCATATGCCTTTCCCATGGTATTGGTGAAGAAACAAGATACATCATTAAGAATTTGTATTGACTTTAGAAAATTAAACAGTATAACAGTTACTGACGGTGAACCAATGCCAATCTTAGAAGATCTTTTGCCTCAGCTATCGCAGGCAACATATTTTAGCAAATTGGACTTATCAAAGGGATACTGGCAAATCCCATTGTCAGAAGAATCAAAGCCATTAACAGCCTTTACGACACCACTTGGTTTATTTCAGTGGAATTTTATGTGCTTTGGTCTGGTTAACGCACCTGCGACATTCGTACGCATGATTCGCCTCTTACTAGGCAACAGACAGGATATCATCACCTACATCGATGATATTTGTTTATTTCACTCATCGTGGAACGAACATGTTCAAGGCTTAACCTCGTTATTACATCTCTTACGATCACATGGTTTGACAGTACGTCCATCAAAAGTTCAAATCGGGTTTGGGGAGATATCTTTTCTGGGACATCGTATTGGCCAAAATAAGTTATGTCCAGATGAAAAAACAGTTAAACGCATCCTGGATATCAAAATCCCCTCATCAAATAAAGAAGTGAGAAGTTTATTAGGTTTAATCAACTACTATCATAAATTTGTACCAAACTTTGCCTCCCTATCTGCACCATTGTCTGCCTTGACGTGCAAGGGTGCACCATTGAAGGTTAGATGGTCGGATAATGCTAATCGTTCTTTGAATATGATAAAAACTGTATTTTCAAAGCATCCTATTCTAACCATACCTGATGCTCGGAAAATATTTTTTCTCATAACTGACGCTTCGGGGACAGGAATAGGGGCCTGTTTGATGCAACGTTGGGACGACAAGCTTCATCCATGTGTCTATATCAGCAGAAAGTTTCTACCAGCAGAACAACGCTACGCAGCTGGAGAGAGGGAGTTGATTGCTATCGTCTGGTCGATTTCAAAACTTTCTAAGTACCTGATCGGCCGAAAATTTATTTTACAGACTGATCACTTACCGCTGACAGCACTGAAAACAAAGACATACAACAACCCAAGATTACACAGATGGTTCTTGCTGCTGCAAGAATTTCATTTCGACATCCAACCAATTCGTGGATCCGAAAATTGGTTAGCAGATCTGCTGTCGAGATGGTCTAATGAGAATAACTAAAGACTATATATCCGAATAGATGGTCATATCATGTACAGTTATTCAAAAGTGGAAAAGTTGAACGGATTGTCATATTAATTACAAACACAAAAGTGCTATGACTATTTACGCTGACTAGTTACTATACAGCAGTGGACATTTAAATGGTTGACTTACTATTTCATGATTCCTATGGATATAACATAAATGAACTGGAATAGTGACATTATTCAGAGTGTTGACATTTACTATATGGTACAGCATGTACAGAGGTTCTATTGCGTTCACATTGAAAACATACAGACTCACGCGCATATAAACTATGTGATATTATACATATTGACATATGCAATTCCATTTCAGGAAAGTGACACAAACTTGATAGACAATAATTAGTGTATTTATTTTATCACATAACTTTTAATGACATTTTATTTGCACTTTCAATTATTTAATGGAAATTGAGCGAGTTTAATCGATATTAATCGAAATTAATCGATATTGATCAATGTTAATCGATATTGATCGAAATTAATCGATATTGATCAATATTAATCTATATTGATCGATATTAATCGAAATTGATCGTTCTTAATCGAAATTAATCATATTTATTCGGTTTTGATTGGGAATAATTTGTGTTTACTTAATATTTTATTTAGCGTCCACCCGAGGTGAACGCTCGCGGGACGAGGGGGTAATGTTGAGTGCGCAACATGGGGCATAGCGATTATGTTAAAGTGGAGTTGGAGAGAGATCCCTTTGCACCATGTTGTACACTCACCAAACACAAAATAAATGCGATCATTAACTATGACTACGAAGTAGCGTAAAATGACGTAGAAGACATAGTTACAGGATTCCAGTGTCGGCTGGTGTGGCAAGGTCCACTTATGGCAGTGTACTTGATTCTACTTTAAAAGTGTTCATATTGGATGTATATTTCAAGCAGAAATCTAATGTAATTCTAATTCAATTGAGGATAAACCCATCTCATCAAGGTAGTATGAGATTTCGGGTAAGATTTAGGCGAGTATAGCCAAAGAGACATAATTGAACTTATAGAGGTTATCGCAATCGTCATGGAAGGGCATGAGTACCCGAATAAAATATAATTGCCGACTAAAAGAAGATGTGCAGGAAGGCACCGAATTGAAACAGTATTGAGATGAAAGGATATCTAAATATATCAAGTGGAATTCCTAAGAATAGAATATGAGGGAACTAATTATGCTATGGAAGCACTCAAAAGAAGATATGTCTTGATAGCCCAGAGAATTGTGAAGAAGCATACACTTATGCAGAAATAATCGATGAAATGGAGAATCGATGATTTAAATGAACAATGTCAAAGTGTATTAAGAGCAATGTGTCGCTCACATAAGTTCCTGTGTTAATTAAAGTGAAAGTCATAATGACAGAAGTTTTCGAGAATTGATTTCCAGTTGGAAGCATGAAGTGGTAGAGATAACCAGTTAATATTTAATGACAGTTGGTCATATGAAAGAAGACTTCGAATAAGTAAAACAGGTCCATTACAAATAGAATAACTGTGGCCAGAGTTTTGGTGACTATATTGTAGAACATTAATACAACATCCCTAGACATCATTCAACATACTAGAGCCAGAAGAAGAAATTCCTTAACAATGGCTATCGGAGAGACATGGTATATATCCGTAAATTCCGTTCTATCGCTCTTTAATGCGAAAGTCATACCTACTGCCAGACCCGAGCTCATTTGCCGTTCAATTCTTGAATCAAAGGTAATTTTACCACCTCTGCCACCGACAACCTCTCTGGCTTGACTTTTATATTCCTCGCCTTGCCGAATATCTGCTACGCAATTAATTCCCCTGAAAGTTTTACAATCCAAGGTCCGTCTTAGACTTAACATCGCCCCTGATCAAAGAATCTATTACGCCATGCTCCGCGCTCTCTCTCTCTCTGCGTTCCACCGTGCTTAATTGCCAAACGGCTCACGTGTCAAACGCACTTGTAAATCCGGCGTTCCTGTAGCAAAAAATAAACTAGACGGAGAGTGGCAAAAGTGGATGATCACTGCTGCACTATTTCCTTCAGTGACATCAGGATATACTCCAGCTTCCTTCTCATAACATGCCCACCAGAAAGTGGATTGCTTATGTCTAAACCTGAGGAATAAATTTCTTGTGCACGTTGGCATCTTTCAAGACGTCCCCATTGTTAGCTGTCTAGTGTTATGTTTAACATTCTTCTGTCAAATCACATCTCTCTGGCATATGGTGTTTTTCCTACTTGTTCACTAATTGTCCATAACTTACTTCCGTATGTCATCATTGGTCCCATATAACTCTGAAGAGCTCTCTTTCTTACTTTCACCGGACAAAGAGTTGTTGCATAAAATGCTTTTCATTTTAAATATAATGCTGCTTTTTCTTGATCTATTCCACACATCACTTCTGAGATACAAAATCCATCCGAGTTTAGTAATGTGCCCAGGTATTTGAATCGACAGACCTGTTTTAAAATTGCTCTATTTACTTTGAAAAAAAGCATTCTGGATATGTCGTTTTCTTCGAGATGACTATAGCTTCTGCATTTTTTGCTATTAAGGCACAGGCCTTTATTTTAACTTTCTGTCACTTCTGTATCAATCATTTCCTACAACTCATTTTCACTATTTGCCATTAATAGTTTATCATCGGCGTACCTCAAGTTAATTATATTATGTTTCGCCACTGATATTTCTGGCATGTCGTCTATGGATTTCATTTTTTTTTTGTCACTGTGCACATTGAACACATCTGATGACATCACACATCCCTGTGGAACACTTTTGTTTACTTGCTGAAATGTTCATATTTGGCTGCTAATTCTTACAGCAAGCTCTTTGTTGCCAGCATATGGTCTTTATTATCCTCAAGCCCTTACCATAGTTTTTTTACGATTTATGTCATTTTGATTATTTACTCGAGATTCACTTTGTGAAATGAATTAGTGTAGTCTACAAAATTCAAAATATAGATCTGTTTTTACTTCTGTGGTTTTCTCTCTATTAATTTTCTTATAATAAATTTGCCGTTGTTTGTACCTTTACCTTCTACAAAAACGCACTGTTCATCACTAATTGCTGTTGTGTTTTATCTCTGCTACATTTCCAGTCTTTGCATTTGTGGTTTAGCCAAGCCTCTTTTGTCGTTGTACATTTGCTAATTATTTGTTTATTTATCCTGCCGTATTCTTATCTGTCTTGCTTAGTTTTCGGTCCTGCATCGATCAGTTGTAAAATTTCAAGTGGAATTAATTTCTTCTTTGCTGTCCCCTTTTCACCGATATGCTTGACATTATCTGCAACTTCGGAAAATGCCCCTTTTACCTTGTTTACAGCGACCTCATTGCATTTAGGAGCATTTTAATCGTGTACCTGCCCTGCATACATTTATTAAATTAATTAATTTTGTTTCAAGCACAGACATTAAAAAGTATATTTGTAATTTGTATGCATAATGACAATTCTTTCTAAAGTGAACTAATTTGTAATTATACAACAATATTAGTATTAGCAATATAAATTCTTAAAAATTGTGTTTACATTTTTATATTCCAAAATTATTTTCTTCAATTTTAAAAACTGCATTTTAAAAGTAAGAAAACTTTATTTTAAATGTCACATACAATCTTTAATTTTATTATAAGCTGCAAACTTACTTTTAAAGTGAAAAAAAAAAATTATATCCCTTGGAACAAAACGTTGCTGGGTTAAATACGGCGTTCCAGTATTACAGATCCAGTACAGACCAGCCACATTGAGAATAATAGTTGAACAAAGTCAGGAATGCAATTCACCGCTGTACGTCGGATTCGTGGACAATGAAAAGGCATTTGACAGTGTAGATAGAAAATCACTTTGGAAATTGATGAGGCATTATGGAGTTCCCATGAAGATCATTAACCTAATACGGAAGACCTATGAAGACATGACATGCAGAGTTCTTCATGAAGGACAACTTACAGAACCGTTTAGGATTAGAACGGGAGTGAGACAGGGATGCCTCTTGTCTCCATTTCTTTTCTTACTAGCATTAGATTGGGTTATGAAAACATCGACATCACACAACAGAAATGGAATCCAGTGGAATTTGACTAAACACTATGACTTGGCTCTTCTGTCCCATAACCATAATCAGATGCAAGAGAAAATGAAAATTCTCGATGAGACGTCACAACAAGTGAGCCTGAAAATACACAGGGAAAAGACAAAGATTATGAACATAAATGCAAGAAATGATAACACGGTTGAAGAAACACCACTATGGAGAACAAGAAAAATCAAGTCCAACACGAAAATAAGAATCTTCAACTCAAATGTGAAGTCAGTCCTATTGTATGGCTCTGAGACACGGAGAGCAACAAAAACAACAACCAAAACGCTGCAGACTTTTATAAACGGGTACTTGCGTAGAATAGAAGGACTGAAATGGTATGACAAAGTCACAAATGTGGAATTGATGACAAGAACAAGACAAGTGCCAGTGGAACAAGAGTTGAGAAGAAGACGCTGGCGATGGATAGGACACACATTGAGGAGACTGTTGATAGCATTACAAGGCAGTCCTTGTTCTGGAAACCACCGGGAATGAGAGGCAGAGGTAGACCAAAAACACCTGGAGAAGATAGCAGGATAAAGAGGTGAAATGATGAGGAAAACATGGAAAGAACTTGAGCGGATAGCACAGGACATGAAGACTTGGCATGTCTTTGTTGAAGGCCTCCAGGGGAGCTGAAGGGTATTAATTGATTGACTGGATAACTGATTGATAACTGCACAGTTTTATGTATGTAGTTATAAACATTAATAATGTTTTGCTTATCAGTCACATTCTGTTTTAACGCACCATTGAAACATTATAGTAAAATTTATTGATTTTATTATCATCCAGTGAGCCACCATTGTAATCCTAGTAGTAATCGTGTTTCATTATATTAAGACAGTTAACAATTTCTGCTGCCACATGTGCAGTTTTCCCTCCTTAGTTTAGTGTAAGAACATTCCAAGCGCCAATGCAGGAAATTTTACTAGAAGAAAAGATGTTTGTAAGCAACACCTACTCTTTTGAGTGCTTACGTATAATAGATATATTGAAACTGTAGGGCAAGATCATTAACGAAGAACTGATGACACGAAATATACAAGTGCAAGTGGAACTAGAGAAGAGAACCAGACGTTGAATAGAACACACGGTGGAGATACCTGTTGATAGCAATACAAGTCAGTCCTTTTTTCTGGAATTCCCAGAATAAGAGAGAGAGAGACTGAGGAACACACGGAGAAGAGAAATGGACTCAGATATGGGAGAAATGGACACAGATATGGGAGAAATGGACACAGATATGGGAGACATGGACACAGATATGGGAGAAATGGACACAGATATGGGAGACATGGACACAGATATGGGAGACATGGACACAGATATGGGAGACATGGACACAGGTATGGAAGACATGGGCACAGATATGGGAGAAATGAACACAGATATGGGAGAAATGGACACAGATATGGGAGACATGGACACAGATATGGGAGAAATGGACACAGATATGGGAGAAATGGACACATATATGGGAGAAATGGACACAGATATGGGAGAAATGGACACAGATATGGGAGAAATGGACACAGATATGGGAGAAATGAAGAAGACCTGGAAAAACCTGGAGATGATGGCACGGGACAGGAAACCCAGGCATATGTGTCTTGAACTCGTATATACGAGGTAGCTTCAAAAAGTTCCCGGAGTTTGTGTATTGTATAGAAATAAGTAACAATACAATTATTTACACTACATTTCCTTCAAAATAGTTCCCTTCGGCAACTACACACTTTTGCCAACGTCCATACAGCTGTTGGAAACATTACTGGAACCCTTTCTTTGACACCTCTCTCAGCTGCTTTGTCGCATCCTTGAATCTCTGCCTTTTCAGTGCCGATTTTAGGCGAGGGAACAAGAAAAATCAGGCGGTGCCAGGTCGGAAGAATATGGAGGATGTTCCAGGCCAGTCACATTGTGCGTTTCGAGGTATTGCTTCACAAGTAGGGATCGATGTGCTGGCGCATTGTCATGCAGCAGAACCCAACTGTTAGTTCTCCATTTTTCTGGGCGTTTCCTTCAGATTGCACCTCTTAGACGACGGGGGATATCAACGTACATTTTCTTGTTAACCTTTCGGCCTTCAGGAATGACTTCATGGTAGACAATACCCTGGGAATAAAATAAAAAAAACTTCCCAAATAACTTTTCCTTTGCTCTAGTCCAAAAGAAATTTCTGTGTCCGGGGAAACAAGGTTGTTTTCATTTTCGAGGACTGACGTTTTGTCTGAGGATCGTACAAAAAACACCTCGTCTCGTCTCCTGTGATTATGTTGTTGAGAAAATTGTTATCTTGATCAGCCACAGTGATTAGGTCTCCAGCCATTGTTAATCTCGTTTCTTTCTGTTCAGGAGATAACATTTTGGGAACCATGTGTTCACAAACACGGTGCCTGTGCAGTTCATTGTGGAGAATACTGAGGCAACTTCCAACTGATATTCCAACTTCTGAGGCTATTTTTTTTTTACACTAAGTCTTCTGTCAACGCGAACAACGTTCCGAACACGCTCAATGTATTAATTGTTTATCGAGGTAGGCGGTCGTCAGCTACGTGGATCATCATCGACACAAACACGACCTTCACGGAAACGCTTGTGCCACTAAAAAACTTGCGATTTCTTCATTGCGTTGTCACCATATGCTTTATTAAGCAAGGTTACTGTCTCTGAGGGTGACTTCTCATGCAAAACACAAAATTTGACATGTGTACGTTGTTAAATCAAGGACATTTTCAACGATAATGCAACGTGAACACCACACAAACAAACTTCTGTAACTTCTGTTCGAGAGAACATGTGAAGGTTACACCAGCCATGTCGTTTCCTCAAGGTCACTACCAACTTATTAAACTATAATCTCCATAACATAATCATTCATTTAAACATGAGTCGACTATTCCGGGAACTTTTTGAAGCTACCTCATATATTTCATCATGATCAAATCGATTACGTCTCATTAAATCAAAAAAATCACGTCATTAACTATCAGACATCATGTTTCTAAGACAAAAAGTCATATAATTAACTTTCAGATATCCTGTTTCTATACAAAAGACTTGTCATGTAATTAGCTGTCAGATATCATGTTTCTAATACAAAACATTCACATGTAATTAACGGTCAGATATCTTGTTTCTAAGACAAAAAATTTTCATGCAATTAAATATCAGATAGCATGTTTCTTAAACAAAAAAATTCACATGTAATTAACTGTCAGATATCCTGTATCTAAGACAAAAAACTCAACATGTAATTAACTATCAGATACCATGATTCTAAGACAAAGAATTCACATGTCATTAACTATCAGATATCATGTTTCTAAGACGCACCTGTGATGACATCTATTGCATTTATAATGTTGTCTGGGAGCTTTTCATTCACTCTGAAGAGTTTTCCCTGAGTTACCTCACGTACCTGTTTTCTAGAGTCTTCGAATCTCACTGAGGACACGAACATAAAAATACATATGTATATGGCTTGCAAGTCAATATAAAATATACTGTGGTATGACGATACGTTTGTGCGTGTATTTTTCCTACACTTTGTTCTCTCACTCATCTTCCTTTATTTGGCATATTTTATGCACCTACATTCTTGCCTAGTAAATGTCAGACTTGTTTACGTTTCACCGTGTGAATAATAGTACTACAAGGCTAATAAGACAAGTCAGCGGATAATACTTCTATCACTTAAGTCGTCTAGCCACCTTTGATAGAGACGGTCATTGTTGACGCAAGGTGGTATCGTACGATCGACGGCGAGAAAGCCAGATTGTCAGTATGTGAAATCCGTCTTGGAGATGTACGTAAGCAAATGTGATAATTTGTAATAGCTTCCGATGGCGTATCTCTTTATCAATAATCCAGATTTCCCGTCTGGAGAGATTATGGTGGGAAAGCATTTGCCAGGAAATGAGTTCACCGATGTGTTTGGGACTTTGCACAAATGCAATCGGAAATATTGCTGCCAAATTTGAATGAGGTAACGAGTTTAAACTTTAAAAATTGATATTTTAAAACACGCGGGGAGAGGATTAGCTAACACCATGGCACATTCAGTTCCCAGCGTACGATTTGTTTGATTTGAGAACAGGAATAAACAATGGTTCTCATTGGCAAGTTTATCTAAAATACAAATCTGGGACTTGGACTGCGAAATGGAGTTATAATCTAGCGAAATCGGAGACACAAATCAGACTGCATTTTCAAAAACTTCAAGTAACAGCTCCCATTAACCAGAGAAAATGATCGGACAAAGAATTCCACAATTAAAAGTGATAAATGGAAGTATTTGACGTCTTTATAATTTAAAAGAGAAACTGCAATTTTAAATACAAAGACTGGAAACTTAATGAATCAGAAAACACAAGTCATACGAGGGATTCTGACATTACACCAGGCCGAGTGTTCAAAGCATCAAATCAACGTTGTTATGTCCAATCTACTGTGCCAGTAGATTGTATATCCCATTTGGGGTGAGTGTACACAATTAATTTACAGTGTGAAATTTGACATGTCTGTACTTGCCAAGTTTTTATGCAAGGCATAAGAGGCTGGTAACCCCATCATATAAAAATAGTATGTTCATAAACCACTACATCAAGCACTGGTGTTTGCTTTATGCTAGTTCGTTCAGGAAAGCGAAAGCAAAAGCGACTCCAGACTCGGGACGGAGAAGTGAGATGATTACCTCACATGTGCCTAGGGTGTATAGTATCATTTGTGAGACACGTGTACTTATATAATGTTAGTTCAGGCCAATCATTGCACTTGCGCTGTTCAGACACATTTTCCCATGTAGGTGTTCAGAAGAATAATGTGATTTCTAACTATTGTCCCTGCGCTATGCTGAATATGCTCAGGGAGAATAATTATTCAGAGAGGCTAACATTGGTGGGTGGTCAGCGAGAAAATGTGCATGTTAATCTCCAGCCCACTAATGTACTTTGCAGAGGCATTTGTTCTTTTATTTTTCCTAAAGTTCGTGGTACGAAGTTTCACTTACAAGAGATCAGTCTGAAGTAAGAGTCTTCGCCACTATCTTTTGATTCAAAAGCTGGGTTCGACATCAACTACATACAATGAACACGTTGTAAAGACACCTGCCTTGACATTAGGAGTGAAGTTCATCTAGACGCCTCGATAGAAAAGTCCTCATCACAAAAGACTTGACAAATACCCATTGAGTTACTCGGCCAGTAAGTTTTTTGTAACAGGCGCAAGCAAACGTACAATTATCATCATCCCAAATTAAGTCTCGGTGAAGACGTTTAAAAAAAACAAACCTTTAAAGTCACTTTCATGCATATTTATTTAAATTTGTTAAAAACTAATTGATTATTACATTTGTTATATGTTATTTTACAAACTTATAGTTGATTCAGTTCTTATAGATAAGAGAGCGCATGTATGATCTAAAATCTTTAATACATATACATATAGTTAAAGCCATAGAGCAAAAATTACTTATAAAAGGAATTTCGCTGGATTAAACCAGCTTGGGGCTCGAACAAGCCAAACCATTGCTTAAAACTTCACAAAAGGTGCGGGGTCAGATATAAGTTAATAGTGCTCTGCCCTATGCAGCATTGGTCTTGACTTCTGAATTATCTTATGAAGCTGCCTTGAGATGGAAGCATCATTATCCTTTTATCTACAACTCTGCCAAGAGTAATCTTGTGCTAAGGTATACACCTTTGAAGACCTACTTTAGATACTCTTGAGTTTTGGCCACTGGTGGACCACTACTGCAGAGCAAAGAGTAGGCAGATCCCGTGATATGTGGTCGTTGTTGCTTCTTATATAAGGGGTGGGCCAAAAGTCAAGACTCATAGGCAGTTTATTATATTTTTTAATTAATCATAATTGTTGTTGTGCCAGATTGATACCCTATGACTTATAAATTAACATAAGAAGAGCGAATATAGATTGTTCTCATGTACGGAAATGATGATGCCACACGGTCAGTTACTGAAGAGTTTAATGTTAAGAATTCTGACGCCCCCCCCCCCCCCCCCCCCTTTTTTTTCGCGTTGATCATAAAACTCTTGGTAAATTGTTTGATAGTTTCAAAGACACGGGAGGCGTTAATGATTGGCAGCGTGGTTGTCGATCAAGAACTTAAATCATTGAATGACCACTTAGGTCTCCAGGCCTAACTTCTAAGGATTTTTTCTTATGAGGCCACCTCAAATCAGTTGTTTATGTCAATCTACTCAGAACACTAAATCATCTAAAGTAGGCCCTCACGTTAGAATCTACGAACATCAGAGAGAATTGTACTTTACTTAGGAATGTTCAAATTTCATGCATCATCCGAGTGAGAAAGTGTTTCGAAGAAAATGTCAGCCAATTCGAACATTTAATTTTAATTTGTTAAATAAATTGCCTATGGGGCTTGAATTTAAACCCACCCTGCATATATATACGAGTATATAATATATATATATATATATATATATATATATATATATATATATATATATATATATATATATATATATATATATATATATATATATATAAGAGTTTCTGATATACAAATTAGTTTAAAATCATAATAACCTAAAATATAATTCAAAATTGTCACCCGTACTAGACGTTTTTGGAGTAGTACATAAACAAGTGTCTATCTGAACAGTAAAACCATTTGAGGCACAAGAAATATATCTGCCGCTTTTCACCATCTGTTGGACGGGGTAGGGTAAAGATATAGGATCCCGTTACCCGCCCATTGAGGTATATTGGGAATATGGTGTTAGACCCATAATTTATTGAAAATCAGCACACTAGGGGTGAAGTGGTCAGCATCATGGCGGCCACCTTAACCGTCCCAGAGTAGATCTGGTACCCAATTCACGAGGGTGTGTCGACCCCGGAACCGTTTTCGGCCTAAAAAATCCCACCTCAACTGGGGATTGAACCATGGACCACCGAGTTAGGAAGCCAGTGCACTAACCACTGCGCAACCGCGGCTGTTAGATGGTTGATAATCAAACACTAGAAAATGGATTTCAGGATTAATATTTTATCAATGACTAGCGTAAAAGACCGTCATATTATACTGTTCAAAAAAAGAAACGCAACTTTTTTGGTGTTACTTTTATAAAAGATATTCCCTGATTGGACATCAGTCAACCTATCGACTGTGTCTATCTGGTCATTAACGTCTCGTGGTTACCTGAATTGTACTCACCTCATGATTCGTGAAGTCATGAAAGAGGTCAAGGTCAAAACAACATTTTTGACAATAACTCGTGACAGGTTCATGAGAATCCCGTGAAACTTACTGAACACAAAACTCTCTGACCATATTATTGAATGCCTATAAAAGATTGACGCTCCTCGAATAAATTCTGTTAAAAATTCAATGCGCAAGTATGGCTCATCTCACTACAGCACAACGACTCAACATCATTGGACGTTTACAGACTGGACAGTAACGAAATATGGTGGCCAGACAATTTAATGTGGTTAGAAGCACCATTAGTCGCCTTTGGAGGCGATTTCAAGAAAATGTTCTTACGGACCGGCATCGCCAGAACCGACTGCAGTGGGCGAACCAGCATCGTCAATGGACCGTTGGGAATGACTGGAGACGGGTTTGGTTTAGTGATGAATCATTTTTTGTGCTCCAGCGACACGATAGACGGAGAAGAGTTTACCGCAGAGTCCATGAGCGCTACGCCCAGAACAGCGTTGATGAGGCTCCTCCACATGGTAGTGGAGGTGTACTGATGTGGGGGGCAATCAACTTCATGTCAGTCTTTCCACTTCTGGCTGCACGAGGGTCGATTTCTCAGCAGGATAACGCTCGACCTCATTATGCACAACTCACCACCCAGTTCCTCGCTGACAACAACGTCCAGACCATTCCGTGGCCAGCCATGTCATCAGACATGAACCCCATAGAACACTTATGAGATGACCTCGACAGACGACTCCGCCAGCGAGACGTGGCTCCAGTCAATCTCCGACAGTTGTCTCTTGCTCTGCGGGAAGAGTGGGCAGCCATCCCACAACAACAGATCCAACGGCTAATCCATATTTGTGTCCATGTCACGGAGATGTCGTTCTCTGATAAAGGCCAGAGGAGGCCATACACCTTACTGACACGGAAGCCTCAGTCGCAAAGAATAAAAGTCCAAACCAAATTTAATGAATATCATTTCATTGTTAATGTCTGAAAGTTTCTTCATGCCAAGTTTGAAACATTAATTCCTTAAAATAAAATTTTGGTACAAGTTTGAAATTTGGTGTCCATTACCACTGCAATAATGTTGCGTTTCTTTTTTTTTTTAACAGTATAATACGGGAATTAAATTCAAAAGCACCAATACCTAACGTAAATTTTACTTTTTCAAAAGTATTAAAACAAAACCACTGTGCATCACCACAGTACACGAACTACGTAGCAGCAGCGAGGATCCCAATGCATGTATACGGGATCACACATTCTATAAATATATTTTTGTGCACACCGCCATTTGCGCATTCTTCTTTGGTAAGTGTTACTATTGTCGGGAGAGTACATGTAAGGCAAACAATACAATTAATGTATAGCTTTCAACCAAAGTTGCATCCCTTAGCATTACGCACTGACAGACAAATCTGGGATTTTAAATATAGGATACTATATTTTATTCAGATATCTCAGAAAAGTACGATTAAAGAAGCTCAGCCAATAGACATAGCTATAACAATTAGACAGAACTTACGTCCAATAAAAACACAGAGAGGAAATTGTTGTTGGTAATATGTACCTTCCATGTAGCTTGTATAGTGAGTGACGTAAACTGTTCCAGGCTTTATATAAGAGCAGAGTAGGCCTCACTGTTTACTTACCACGGGTTTCTAAAGAAAGAACATGTTATTTCTCCCTCAGGCATGTCGTACAAGTCGATTAATGTGAGGTTGTGCAGAACTTGGCAATCTCATCATGTGAAACAAATATCTACGAAAACCACATCAGAAAATGTGACATATTTTTTAAATACAGGCTTTCTGCAAAGGGACATACTACAGTGGGTGTGTAAAAACAAAGAGAGAAAATGATTAATGTTGACTGACTATGTTTTGCTCGTATCTATAAAGTCTTATATATATATATAACTACATATAGTGTATTCATTGTGGGTGTGGAAATTGAGGTTCTACTGTTCTGAGACCTACCTTTGACTCTCACAATCAGTACTGAAGTTGGAAGTTGGTTAAAGTCTGTCAGGACCATGTAATGCGTGTGCTGTCCAGAGATCGTTGCTCTGAGTGGTGAAATGAAAAAACAAATGAGTTCTTGGATAACTGGATTTAAGAGCTTTATCGGCAATACTACCTGAACAATTTCATACCCACGTTGGCAGTAAAGGCGCATTCTTGTTGTTTAACTAAGACTGCTAAACTTCTTGCTCCTTTGCAGCCAATACCAAGTTGAAAACTCCTTGGTATTATCTACACTGTACATCTAGGTTTTTCTGTCATTCCAAAACGTGTTCAGTTGAAGTCATTAGCTTCAGTCCCTGCAGCTTGGCTGGCATTTAAAAGATCATCACATCCGGTCCTAAGCTAGGCGGAAGAAGGGTGTGGCATACTGTGCACTGTGCATTCTCTGCGATCCAAGGAGGCTTTATAATTATGCAGAGCTAAAATAATGCGCTCAGGTTCTGAGCTCTCCCAAGGAATGTTCACGTCTTACACAGAGCTACTTCTGAGGTTTCACGGGCCTATAGTGAGATCCTTTTGCATTAAACCAACCACGTAAAGAGACAGTTACGTCTGCGGCTCATGTGATTCCTCCCAGCTTAGTGTGCAATTGTAGCCGCGTTGGAGCAAGGCGTATAGAAAATAGGTTACAGGTAAGCAAAACATAGATGAGTAGTTTAATCAGTGGCTCCCATTTTTGTTAGCTATCAAGTTATAGATTACAAAATAATGCATGAGTTCTTAATGAATTATGTTCACGAGAGCGCGCCACGAGTTGCACGAATCACATGTGGGAGACAGTAGGAGACAGCGAAAGGCCAAAGTGCGTGGTGGGCAGTTCACTTTTGGTCTTCGTAAAGTAAAGACCACAAGAATCTCAGGTGGAGATTTCTTGAGTGTGATATTTCTGGGAATTGTGCTTATGTCGAGAGCGCCCTGTAGTAGCAGTGGTCCCAAGCTGACACTAGATAGAGAACGTGAGTGATGTTGGAAGGAATATGAATTTCGTTAGTGTATTTCTTGAGCAGTGGGAAGATTCAGTTATTTTTTCAGGTATGTGTATCTTGAGGTATGAACATTAGGTCATCTAACGCAACTCAGTGTGAAAATACAGTTTTGAGACTAAACTAAGAACCCCGGAGATGTCCGGTCATAATAAGATAATAATTTCAAGCACGATCAGATCACACTTCTAAATAAAGTAGGGAAAAGACTTAGACAGTGAGAGGCGTAAGAAACTAAAGTAGACAAGGCAGCGGAGAGCATATGTAAACTAACTGAGAAGTATGAAAGTAAAGTACTCGTAAATACAGAAGGAACGTGAATGAACTTTATTATTGCAACCTTGTTTGAGAACAGCATATTTCTGTTTTGTTGCTACGACGTGTGAAGTGTATTATGTACTGACGGTGCAGGGAGCGCCTAAATAAATGCTGTAAAGAAAACCAACTGAGTCAACCGATTATTGCGCCTCTATGTTGTGCAGTGTGAAATAATATTACTGAAGAGTCAAGCCAATAAATTTACTAAGCACAGTGATCGAACCCACTATATGTGTAGTGATATCCTCAATACAATAGATAAATTAGATAAAACATTATAGAATATAAAGTCAAAATAAAGTAGAAATAAAATATTGGGTTGCGATTAGCTTCTTCGCCGCGCCTGCAAACATATCGCTTTCAATAGGCCTTACTGTTAAATATTACATGTTTGAAACAAATCGACGCGTACGTTTTGTTCTAGACGGAATGAGAGACAAGAAACGGAGGAGGGGGAAAGGAGAGACAGAATAAGGCCACTAGCAGCACGCGTTGTTTGGAATCAAAAATTGAAATGAACGCGCGAGATGGCTTTTGGCAGATTTGAAAAATACGATGCAAGGCCACTACTTGTATTGTCCTATAGTCACGCAGTGGAAATGTATAAACACACACAAAGCTCTCATTTTTTTTTTGTATTGTAGCGTAAATTCTGACGTAACATATTGTCGTTTTAGTTTGAAAAAAAAGCGTTGGAGAGAGGGGGAAAAGATAGTGGATTTCTAGATTCAAATAATATTGACGACTAACATGGAAAAAAATATGGAAACACGAAATATCATACTTAAGGCCATAAAACTTAGATATATTAATGGCATATGGTCTCCTGATCAATAATATATTTTAATTTACAAAATCGTCCAATTAATACCCAAGATATTGCAATAATACTATATAGGATAGAATAGACTGACGAACGGACTATCGTCCTTGCTTATGTTAGCGGTAACATTTGGGGACGCAATTTTGAAAAGAGAGGCAGAAGAGGGTAATAAAAGCCAAGTGGGGAAATCTAGGAGTCAGCGAGAGGTGGAATTGAATATGTGTTAGCCCAAAAATCAAGTCTATTTTTAGATGTAATGCCAAGATCGGACGGACCAACCGACAGCGGAACACCTAGTTGTTTGGATTTTTTTTTTTTTTTACTTTGAATTCAAAAATTGGTAGACGCCGATTTTTATTGGCAAGCGTATGGGATATTGAGGAAAAAATTGGAAAGCTGGACGCCATTTGATTAAATTGTTCCCTTAAACAGGTCGATTGATAGACCAGAAGTTTGACTTGCTTCATTATATAATAAAAACATAAATAATAAAGACAAGCCGTCATAGTCTGGCAGCGGCACAGCTAAATTTGTGCCAACATCATCGTATCTGTGTTTATTTCATTGAATTTGTGGGTTTCTTACTGGCACTAGCCAAGTGCCAGTTTTCCTGAGGGAAGAATCTGTATGAGTGTTGAAGTTTCTCTAGTGGTACAAGCTTTCTACCACTGGAGTAGTAATATCGGTACAAGCTCTCTACCATATTACCTCAGGACAAGTGAGACAGTGGCCGTTGGCCGGAAAGACAACTATATTCCAAGTACTCGTGCCAGATAAGTGATTATTATCTGGCCCGAGACAATTCATCGATAGAATATATTCTAAATTAATTGTATTATTAAAACACCATTTCCACCCATAAAATGAAAAGAAGATTTGTGAATAAGGACATGGGAATGATGTAAAACCCCAAACCCGCCATCTAGTACCAGTTAACATTAGAAAAGATATATTAACACCATTATTAGAATTTAAATTATGTGCTTGGACAGATTGTCCCTTTTGTTTAATTGAACTTGTATATATCTATATAAATTGATTTCATTTAATGTTGATAGTCCTGACCAAAATAATATTAGGTTCAGGACCAAATAAATTGTAAAAAGATTTGTTAAATACCAAATTTAAAGCACTGAGTTAGTTGAGTTGATCATAGAATGTAATATTTGTGTGTGTTTGTGTTTGTATATTGGATTACCATCACACCACACTTACATTACTCTAGACATTTAGACGTAGTCATCATTTATTCTAGTGAAAAATATACTCTGAGTGAGATCATAGGGTGGTAGCAGAAAGGTGCCCTGAAAACACACCCCATAAATTGTTAGATTCAGGGGCCTTCACAGCTTGACCTCACTCAGTGACAAATTAAATACAACACCAACATTCATAACATCAAAACCCACCACATATATTGGGTAGCTCGCTCCGGGATATTAAAATTATCATGTTATAAAATTTAAGATTGTATCACTAGTATCCGTAGAGGTTAAAAATATCCTATAATCATAAAGATAAAAGTACTTTAGGGTGGAATTTAACAGTTGATGAATTGTCACGGCCATTCGTTAATTAATTAATCATAGTTGGTACTTTGTTTATTAGAGTTTTAAATTTGTCTTAGTACATTGTAAAAGTTGCTTAAGACAGAATGGCAGACTTGGCCAAATTTGGATCTGCTGCTGTGCAGACTGCAAGAGAGATGTGTATGGATGGGCCAGAACTGGTCCAGTATGTAACCTCAGGGTGTGACAAATTTATTGAACGAGATATGGAAGATAGGAAGTTAGAGGCAGATAGAAAATTAGAGGCTGAGAAAGAAATTAAAAGGTCACAGATTGAGGCTGACAAAGAGGCTAGGGCATTAGAGGCTAATAAGGAGGCTGAAATTAAGAGACTCCAGTTTGAGGAGAAAAAAATTGAGGCTGAAGAAAAACGACTGCAAAGGGAAGCAGAAGATAAACGATTAGAAAGGGAAGCAGAGGATAAGAGATTACAGAGGGAGCACGAATTACGACTAAGGGAGTTGGAATTACAAGGCCATGCTCCGGAAAATGGTACCAGCCCCTCTACCTCTGATGCCACTATCAGTCAGGTTGCCTATAACTCAGCCATGGGGTTTCACTTAGACCATTTTGTTGAGAAAGCCGATGACATAGAATCATTTTTAAGCAGATATGAGGTTTTAGCCACCACTTATGGGTTAGAAAAAGAAAGGTGGAGTTTAAAGTTATCCCAGGGTCTTACGAGAACATCTTATGAAGTGTTTTCAAAGATGAGCAGGGATGACCAAGACAATTATGACATGTTAAAGCAGGCTTTGTTGTTAAGATATGAGAAGAATGGAGAATTTTATCGTAAGAAGTTTAGAAATGCCAAGCTTTTGTCTGGGGAGACATACCCCCAATTCTCTGCCAGATTGGAAACCTATTTGGAGAAATGGACTGCTCTGGGGAAGACCCAAGATCTTAAAGAGATGATCATGATAGAGCAATTAAGGGAGTCCATGGCTCCAGACCTGAGAAAGTTTCTCATGGAACAAGGTGCAGAGAGGTTTGGTGAGGTATTAATTTCGCAGAGAGGTATCAGGCAGCCCAGGCAGAAGTGGCTGGCATTAAGAAGAAGCATGTAGAAAATTATAGGTCCCCACAACACTCTAATAGATTTGAAAATAAAGATCAGGGAAACCGAGGTAAACCCAAATTTGATAGGCCAGGGGTGAATATCGAGATAGAAACCCACAGTTCAATGACCGAAAATATGATTAAAAAAACCTTTCAACCAAGGAAAGTTATGGTGTAGATGGTGTACGAGGGACACTCATAACACCAACGTTTGTAACAGGAAACCTTCTAATTTCGCTGCTATGAAAACGGGGAACAAGGGATTAAAAGACAAACCCGCTGGACAGCAGGAACCTTATCGCCCCCCAGTTTGTGAAGATGTTGTATGCAATGGAGTCACCATCAGCTGCCTTTATGATACTGGATTAGATTTTGATTCTGTTGTGAGTTCTCACCTAGTAAACCCAGATCAGTATACCACAGAAACAGTGGAGATACAAGGGGCAACTAAGGACGTAGCAACCATGACACTTCCCATCGCCAGGATAACTGTGAAAACTCGCTATGTGGAAGGAGTAATCAAAGCAGCAGTGATAAACGAACCAATGTACCCTCTGATATTGGGGTGTAGATATGTCTTCTTGGGGAATCTCAAGAGACCTGTGATCATGGCAACAGTGCAGACCAGATCACAGTCAAAGAAGGATGAGGATAATCCTATAAATACTCATCCAGAAGAGATGAGGAAGGCACAGGCTGAGGACAGATGACGCAAGCCGTGTTTTAAGAAATTGCCGAAATGCCATACACCTCCAAGCAAAGGAGACTACTATATGAAGAATAAACTGATCTATAGGAAGGCTGGAACTGGATCCACTGGTCACGGACAGCTGGTACTTCCCACTTCGTATAGGGCAGAGGTAATAAGGAGTTTACATGTTGGACAAGATGGGGACTATGAGAAAATAGGTACCATCTGCCAAAAAGTTTCTCAAAAATAATATTGGCCATGTGTAAAGGAAGACATTGAGAATTTTGTGGAGGCCTGCGGCCAATTTCACGAGGGAACGCCCACACATGGGGAAAATAATCAGGACCTAGAAACGCCACGGGGCAAACCTAGGCCTGAAAATAAAAATAACAATGCTAAAGTAGACATAGTGGAATGGGAACCCCCTTTTCACACACAGTCTTCAATTGAATTTGCTAGTATGGCCACTATGCGGCGAGTACAAAAAGTGGTTTTACCCCAGAATAAGCCGACAATCCCTCGGTCGGAATTATGTGAACTGGAGGAAGATAAAAGAGAGAGAAGATCTCTCACAAGGAAATTAAAGTGGGGAGAAAAACCCCGGAAAAGAATTGGTAGTGGACGATTTGTGAGTGATGATAAAAGGAAGAAAAGTCACCACAACAACCCTTCCAATTATATGATAGTTGCCGGTGCCATGAAAAATATGTAGGCAACCCTATTATTTGGGAGGAAAATAAAAGGTCATTGGAAGGCCTATTGAGGACGTGGACCGATGAGAAGGCAGAAGAGACTGTTACCTCATCATATCAATATGTGAACGAGCTGACCACTCGCCTTAAAACTGGCTGGAAACTTGCTAATGATAATTTGAGACAAGCCAGGAAAAAACATGCTGCATATTATAATAAGAAAGCGAAGGATAGGGAATTAGCTGTGGGAGAGAAGGTGCTTCTTCTACTACCCGGCAGCAGTAACAAGTTGCAAATTGGATGGCAAGGTCCTAATACAATTATAGAGAAGGTGTCTAGAACTAACTATAAAATAGATAAGAAGGGGAAAGAGAAAATTTATCATGTGAACCTTCTAAAGAAATATCTGGACAGACAAATCCAGGAAGGAACACACTTAATGACCTTGTCTATTGCAACGGAGATGAAAAATGAACCACTCGCCTCTCACAAATACCTCTAAACCCCTGTGAGACAGCTGCACAGGTAAAAGTCAGTAAACACTTGACGAAAAATCAGAGGGAGATGGTTCAAAAGGTTCTGGATGAACATACAGACGTGTTAACGGACAAACCGGGGCACACCAATTTGTTGGAATATGATATGAAGTTACTAGACCCAACACTCATCTGTATGAGAGCTTATTGGATTCCTTTCGCTAAGGAAAAAGCTTTGAAAGAGGATATAGATTATTTGTTACAAGAAAGGATTATTTCTCTCAGTGAATCTCCTTATAGCGGTAGTGTGGTTTTGTTGAAGAAACAATCTGGGGAACATAGACTGTGCATAGATTACAGAAAACTGAATGCTGTCACAGAAGGTCAGGTGGAACCATTACCTGATACAAATCAATTCTTTGCCAGGCTGAACAAGGCAAAATATTTTTCGAAGGTGGATCTTTCCAAAGGTTATTATCAAATTCCAGTAAAGCCTGAGGTTCGACCTTATTTAGCATTTAGCACATCGGAAGGACATTATGAGTTCAACATGATGCCATTTGCGTTGAAAAATGCTCCGAGTGTGTTTTCTAGGATGATGCGAAAATTGTTGGATCCCCTGAATAATCCATGTATCACGAATTTCATGGATGATATCCTCATCGCTACTGAAACATTTGAAGAACACGTTAATTCTTTGAATATGCTATTTGATAGACTCAGAGAAGCAAACTTGACTGCTAGACCAACCAAATGTTGTATTGGATGCAAAGAGTTGGAGTTCTTGGGACATACAGTATATCAGGGTAGCATGACCCCTGACCCCAAGAACCTAGAGATATTACAGAGAACACCGAGGCCACAAACAAAGAAAGATATGCGATCTTTCGTGTCGTTGTGTGGATTTTATCAAAAGTACATAAACAATTTTAACTCTATATGTGCTCCTCTGACGGATTTAACTCGTAAGGGAAATCCGGATAAAATTACCTGGTCAGCGCAGTGTGAATTGGCATACCAAGAGTTAAAAGAAAAACTCACAAGCAAGCCTATATTGAAATTGCCTGACTTGAGTCAAGAATTTGTTGTGAGAACGGACGCAAGTAACGTGGGCTTAGGGGCCACATTGTTACAGAGGTCCACCTCACAAGATGGGGAACTGAACCCAGTCGCTTATGCTAGCCGCAAGTTGAACAACGCGGAACAAAACTATTCAACAAGTGAGAAAGAGTGTTTAGCTTTAATCTGGGCTATAAAAAGTTCCAGATCTATCTCTATGGTAGAACATTTTTGGTCCAAACGGATCATCAGCCGCTTGTATTTCTGTCACAGGCAAAGCATGAAAATGCTCGGTTATTACGATGGTCGTTGCTAATACAGCCTTATTCATTCACTATTGAATACATTCCCGGGTCGCAAAATGTTGGTGTAGACTTCTTGAGTAGGCAACCTTTTGACGAAAATCAGAGTATTCAAAAGGCTTAAGGAGTAAAATTTGATCTATGTGTATTTCGGATTATGAACTTGCATCAGAAAGCATGTTCTTAAGTGGGGAGATGTGTAGTGATATCCTCAATACAATAGATAAATTAGATAAAACATTATAGAATATAAAGTCAAAATAAAGTAGAAATAAAATATTGGGTTGCGATTAGCTTCTTCGCCCCGCCTGCAAACATATCGCTTTCAATAGGCCTTACTGTTAAATATTACATGTTTGAAACAAATCGACGCGTACTTTTTGTTCTAGACGGAATGCGAGACAAGAAACGGAGGAGGGGGAAAGGAGAGGCAGAATAAGGCCACTAGCAGCACGCGTTGTTTGGAATCAAAAATTGAAAAGAACGCGCGAGATGGCTTTTGGCAGATTTGAAAAATACAACACGAGGCCACTACTTGTATCGTCCTATTGTCTGCAGTGGGAATGTATAAACACACACACCGCTCGCATTTTTTTTGTATTGTAGCGTAAATTCTGACGTAACACAGACATTGCCGTTTTAGTGTGAAAAAAAAACCGTTGGAGAGAGAGGGAAAAGATGGTGGATTTCTAGATTCAAATAATATTGACGACTAATATGGAAAAAATATGGAAACACGAAATATCATACTTAGGGCCATAAAACTTAGATATATTAATGGCATATGGTCTCCTGATCAATAATATATTTTAATTTACAAAATCGTCCAATTAATACCCAAGATATTGCAATAATACTATATAGGTTAGAACAGACTGACGAACGGACTATCGTCCTTGCTTATCTTATCGGTAACATTTGGGGACGCAATTTTGAAAAGAGAGGCAGAAGAGGTAATGAAAGCCAAGTGGGGAAATCTAGGAGTAAGCGAGAGGTGGAATTGAATATGTGTTAGCCCAAAAATCAAGTCTATTTTTAGATGTAATGCTAAGATCGGACGGACCAACCGACAGCGGAACACCTAGTTGTTTGGAGTTTTGTTTTTTTACTTTGAATTCAAAAATTGGTAGACGCCGATTTCTATTGGCCAGCGTAGGGGATATTGAGGAAAAAATTGGAATGCTGGATGCCATTTTATTAAATATTTCCCTTGAACAGGTCGATTGATAGACCAGAAGTTTGACTTGCTTCATCATATAATAAAAACATAAATAATAAAGACAAGCCGTCATAGTCTGGCAGCGGCACAGCCAAATTTGTGCCAACATCATAGTATCTGTGTTTATTTCATTGAATTTGTGGGTTTCTTACTGGCACTAGCCAAGTGCCAGTTTTCCTGAGGGAAGAATCTGTATGAGTGTTGAAGTTTCTCTAGTGGTATAAGCTTTCTACCACTGGAGTAGTAATATCGGTACAAGCGCTCTACCGTATTACCTCAGGACAAGTGAGACAGTGGCCGTTGGCCGGAAAGACAACTATATTCCAACTACTCGTGCCAGATAATTGATTATGATCTGGCCCGAGACAATTCATCGACAGAATATATTCTAAATTAATTGTATTATTAAAACACCATTTCCACCCATAAAGTGAAAAGAAGATTTGTGAATAAGGACATTTGAATGATGTAAAACCCCCAACCCGCCATCTAGCACCAGTTAACTTAAGAACAGTTATATTAACACCATTATTAGAATTTAAATTATGTGCTTGGACAGATTGTCCCTTTTGTTTAATTGAACTTGTATATATCTATATAAATTGATTTCATTTGATTTTGATAGTCCTGACCAAAATAATATTAGGTTCAGGACCAAATAAATTGTAAAAAGATTTGTTAAATATCAAATTTAAAGCACTGAGTTAGTTGAGTTGATCATATAATCTAATATCTGTGTGTGTGTGTGTTTGTGTATTGGATTACCATCACACCACACTTACATTACCCTAGACATTTAGACGTAGTCATCATTTATTCTAGTGAAAAATATACTCTGAGTGAGATCACAGGGTGGTAGCAGAAAGGTGCCCTGAAAACACACCCCATAAATTGTTAGATTCAGGGGCCTTCACAGCTTGACCTCACTCAGTGACAAATTAAATACAACACCAACATTCATAACATCAAAACCCACCACAATATGATCACGTGGTAGCGTCGACTAACATTCTGAGACCCCAGCGGTTACACAATGCTGGGTTATCAAAATGTTTCACCATAGGGGGAATCCCTGAAAGTGTGTGGATGATTTCAAGAGTCAATGAGGGTGTATTTAGTCTTACAAACAGAGGTTCACATCCAGATCTACAAACTATAGCATTGTGCATAACTGGTGGTCATATAAGGATGATTCCAGATATGGCTCCATGCATAAAGGTGCAGTTAGCAGTGTGTAAACTTGTATGGATGTCAACATTTATAAAGGAATGTATGTGTATTTATTTTTTAATGTATTTGTATGTATGCATAATATCATATGGGCTTTTTTTCCTTCTGGCCTGTTTCAATTTAGTCCTCTGTCCTTCAGAGATTGTTTCATGTTGCCCTCCCAGCAGATTCTGGGTCGTCCTGGAGGGCTCTTAGTTTCCCATATTTGTCGTGGTAGCTGATCATCTTCCATTCTGCAGACACCGCTAAACAATCGTAGTTGGAACTTTCTACTTGAGTCTGCAGTGGCTGGTTTTTGAGGCCTTGATGTGTCGTCTGGTTGCGGACCATATCTCTTCTTGTTACTTCAACCACCTTCCTCAGATACCTCGTTTCTGAGGTTTGGAGTTGGCTGTTGTGGGTTGTAGTCATTGCCTATGACTTCGCATCCTAATGTCGAGACTGGATCATATGTGGGGCGGTATATAGCCATCTTTACTGAAGAATCCTCGATTTATGGCCTGATGAAGTCTCTCAGCTGCTGCTCTTCGGGCAGCTACCTCTTCTTTGATGCCACCCTTCCGGTCTATGACAGCCCCGAGGTATTTAAACTGGTTGACCTGCTCCAGGACCAGTTCTTCCAGCTTAATCTGATGGCTTCTTTCCTCTCGTGATATCATCATGGTTTCTGATTTGGAGCTGCTGATAAGCATGCCTCTCTTCACCAGCTGTTCCTTTCAGACTCGCAGGTTGCATTGAAGATGTGCCTCTGATTTAGCAATCAGGGCAACATCATCGGCAAATGCCAGCTCTGAAATACAAATCTGTCTCATCTTCCAGTACCACACTGAATCTTTCTTGTTCTCTCCTTACATTTCATTAATTTCGGCTAGCAAAGCCGTACCTCGCTGGAAAAAAAAACACATATAATAGCCAGATTTGACGGCAGAAATATGCTTTACATAATAAATATGACTGAAATATGAAAGCTTCTTTTTTTTTTTAAAATAAGATTTTGCTTCGATTTGGCAAGGCTCGTCCCGTTTAATCAGGTCGGTTATATTAGGGCGTGTCCAAATATAAAAGACCTTTAGGCGTGGTAGGCCACACTCTTGGGTTTTGCATTTCATGTCGTTGTGTTGGAGTCTACGTCTGTGGTAACATCCCTCATTAATGCCGTTATGAGCTTGCAGTGTGTTGGATTTATGTCCAGGATTATGTTGTTGAAGCAAGAAGCTGTTACAAGTAATAACATCACGTTTGGTTGTCATGTGAGTTCACTGTTCGTGTTGGTACCAAGTAACCAAGATGGCGGTCTTGTGTCGTTTGCACTGGACTGCGTTTCCAAACATCACAAATTTATTGAAGGCTATGGTTACTGCTGATGTCAAGTTTTGAGAAGCAATATTAATAACACAAGTCGAAGCAACGGCATATTATAATCATACGTTCCCAGTGAGGTAGCCATGTACTAGCTCAACTTTGAGTTCTTCGATCAATGACAACTGAAAGATGTCAAGCAGACTCGATCAGACTGTTAATGTTGAAGCTCTCACGCTAGTAAGTGGAAATTCATAATAGCTACTTTAACAACACCCGAAGAGATGACTACAGAAACTAAGGTTATTTGTGAAAAATGAAAATTAAACAAGTCTTTAAAATGGACTTTTCTATTTGTAAAGAATATATTTCATAGTTTATGAAGCCACTGGAAAGAAATTTTGGCTTCGTTAGCAATGGCGACAGAATCAGTAACCCCTCATCATAAATGGAAAGATCCACTGGCCCTTATTAATTGCGTTCATTGCTGAAAGAAAATGGGGCACTTTGCCGCAGCATAAGAGGTGTGTCAACTTGTGCGTCCCGTAGAAATGTGAAGATTTGGTTCTTGCTCTTGTTCCAAAGGACAGTATCGGTAACTGGCAGGAGATACATCTTTCTTATAATTTCAGCTTGTAAACTACCTGTATGCGAATTGAATTCAACAGATTATGAACGTTTGGAGACTGTTTCCTTTGCGGGGTTTGGCAAACTTGCGGACTCTAAATGATTAACCGATATGATATGGTGTTTTTATACTATATCAAGTACATGTTAAGGTACTTTTTGGATAATAAAGATTCTGATGTGTATGTATGTATGTATATACGTATGTATGTATGTTTGTATGTACATACAATAATAAGAGTGACATAACAATAAATAAAGAAATAATAGTTAAACCATCACTTTTCGGCAGCAGTAACGCTTCATTTAAGACGCATGCCGTAAAACCTGATTTAACAATAATCAATCGACAGAACAAAACAGCTTTCATAGTGGAGACAGCAATACCATATGACGCCCATTTAGATAAATGTTACGAACATAAATTTGATAAGTACTATCCATTGACTGCAGAAATTAACGAACTAGGCTATCGTACGCGTGTAATCGTACTGATAATTGGTAGTTTGGGTCATGTGCATGCAAAGTGTGTAAGTGGATTAATGTCGCTAGGTTTGCGGAAATTTGAAGCCAAAGTTCTATGTAAATATGTCAGCATTAGTGCAATTATAGGTTCTTACAGAATTTGGAAACTTCGATGTAAAAAACACCCATTGTAAATTGGCGGAGATGTTTTCCACACAGTCTAATCTCAATTGTGCTTCTCTGTCTACTATACCAAACGACTATTGTATTTAAAGCTATATTTAATATCTCACTCCATTAGCTGTCAAAACTTTTTATGGCAAATAAAAATTCTGATAACACATGTACAAACACCCATATTGCTCTACTTGAATGTTGTTCCACATACATTTTGTAAATTTCAATAATACTCATTTTTGGCAGGTTATATCATATCATAACATTATATGCCAATGTCTTTTAGAAAGCGTAAAGATTGTTATGTGTGTGTAACACAAACATTAGATGTAAAAACACCCACATAGAACTACTTGAGACGTCTTCAACACTTTATGTAAATTCTAATGATATTCCTGTATGCCATGTTGTATCTATTATATCATGTCTGTACATATTAATGTATTTTATGGAGAATAAAGATTCTGATATGTAAATAGGTATGCGTATGTATGTACCGTTGTGATGAAGTGAATCTGTGTCACAACGTGCTCAAATTTCCCCGTTTGAAAATTAACTAACGTACGCCTAAAATCTAGTAACGTAAATTCACATCCTATAAACCACTCCTACTCTATTTGAAAAATTGCCAAGGGCAAGGTCAAACTTACCGCTAAAAAGTGGAGAAAATAATTCGAATTTTCCATTATTACAGTTAAAAATCTATAAATAAATTCCATGTTTGGCTTTGGTTTAAAGGCCGTCGGAAAATCAACCGCTAATATTTAAATTAAAGAGTTTGAATTTTCTAACGCCAAGCGTAAAGAAATACCACCCCCCCACCTTTCCTGTGGTGAAGTGGGATGTTATAAATATTTATAGGGGACTTAGTGTACTGACTGAGATCAGCTGTGAAGGTATCTATATCTATTAAGAGTAGTGTATTATAGATAACCTTACTTGCTACCACATATCTATATATCTCAGTCAGAATTATTCTGGAATAGTGTGATGACTACGTTATGTGTCTAGGGTATGTGTATGATGAAGTGTAAGTCACAACAACAGACAGATAAACAATTTAATTTAATCCACTACTCTTGACAACACTGTGACACTCACATACATATAACACTCTATGAGAATATCTTAAGGAGTCACTGATAACTTTTCAAATAACAATATGTATTCATTTCTGTTATGAATGAATATGTGTCCTGATTCAATTACAAAGGAACCAGGAATCACAATCAATTTTAATTACAAGTATATGTACAGACTTTATCAATATGAATAATGTAGTGACATATATTATTAAAAATATCCTATGTGTGTCAGTTGTGTAGTGGTAATATGAGGTAATACTGGTTTTGTTTTGTTCAAGCTCTGTTGGTATTTGTCATCATGACTTCAATAGTTTGTCTTAGGGACTAGTATTGGAGATGTTCTCAGTTCCTGATATTAAGACAATTAAATTCCCCTCTGAATGTTATTTTTACAAAGTTATTTCAAGATGAGGGGATATAATGTTGAGCTCAGTTGGCCAAATCAGCTTATCTTGCGTGATGGCGGCAGGGAAGGACTCCTCTGCTCGAATTCTCCTCTGGGCTCTGGAGACACCTCACTGATAGCTAAATGAACCAAGGAGTATGCTGTCCGACTCTGGATTCAGCAAAGCTCTGACCAGGTGCTGCTCAGTACCATCAAGACCACGGTCCCACAATTTCATGGAAATAAACACAGATACGTTGATTAGCAATGAATTCTGGCACAATTACTGGCACAAATTCCCATCTGCTTATGTTCCAGGCTTTTATTTAACACAAATATGAGCTGGCTTCAACGCACTGTTGCTTTATCAAGATTATTTGCACTAGTGGTCTCGAACTAACGCTCCTAAGTGAGTATATCAGCGAGTCTAGCCAATGAGGCCACGTTTCGACAAGTGTTTGAAAAAATGTTACCTTTTCACGTCTCCCCTAACAACGAAAGATAGTATTTATAGCCCGACCAATCGTGGTTAGTCTTTCATTTGTTGCGCTCCAATCAATTTGGAGTTTACATGGTAGGCTAATTCTGTAACGTAAGATTTTTTTCAAACACGTTATAAAAAAATTTTATGAGCAGAAATGATTCCATGCTGTCAGGCATCCCCACTATTTTATTTTGGGTATAATTTATTAATTCCTGGACTATTTGCGTAACGTTTTACATATTCTTTGTCAGCAAGCCCTAAGGAACCCAAATATCCAAATTTAAAAGAGCTACGGGGCTGCGTTCAAAATATGTATTTTCTACCTCCTGTTTCGAAGATGTGCTGTCTGGGTACTGTTATGTTTTCAACCGTAAACCCATCTATTGTTATCTTTCCTAATAAGCGTTTTTTATGATTTATAAACCTAACTCTGGGATGGGTAATGTATTTTATCACTGTCCGTCTGAAAAAAAGTTAGTGCATGTAGTCTTACACGCGTGATGGCAGCATTTGTGTATCGCGCGACGCGGGTTGGGGGTGGCATTAATAGCGAGACGCGTGTTTAATTTTGCATGCGTTCGGCTTTATTCGCCCCTCTCTCTTCTCGCTATCCTTTAGTCCATCTGTCTTTTGATCTTGGTAACATAGTGTAGAAAAAGACATGAATGGAATTTAAAATTTAGGTCAACTTGCATATTTCAAGGTTTTTCTTAGAAAGGCAGCACATTTTATTGTGTGTTTGGGAAACGCGTGTATGTTGCAGAAGGCCTTTAATATCAACGTGAAAGCGTTACAATTTGCCGACGAAGTAGAAAACAAGGGGGAATTTCGAGTACCTTCTTTGTGACAGCACTGTTATTTACCATTGCTCTTTTCTTTTATTTATTATATGTATTTATTAGGCTTTATATTTACTTGATAATTTATATATGGGGATTAGAATATTCCACGACATTTCCCCAAACACATGCACATGCTCGACCCTTCCCAATATTTATGACGAAAGCCGTAAAGCTTGGCAGCGAACCAATTTTTTGCCTCGTTTTATAGGAAAGAGAGAAGGTGGATTACAATGGAAAACAAACCTAACTTGGGCGTTTGAAAAGAAACTTAAATAATTTATTTCTTTATAAGTAACAGGGATGTCTTGAAGGGTAGTGCTAATATTGGTTAATATATATCATAAAATTTCCTCTTATAATAAATTATCTGGCCTTAGAAAAGTATTTTATTAATATTTTAGTTCAGAGAACAGAGCACTATAAATTAAGAAAAAATTCCCAAAATGAAAACGAGGATAAATAGGTAAAGGAAAACTATATATAAGATAGACGACAGTTGTCCCTTTAATAATCACTTTTAAAATTAAAATTCGACCCATTAATAACAAAGATATGGTAGAAATAAAAATTGAGACAGATGAACAAACACACTTATCTACTGCTCAATTTGGTTGCGTGAGAAAACGTTGGAAATTGCTTGACACGCGTTCTGATTGGTGTCGTAGATTTGTGATAGGTGAGTAAGACTTAGTTTGGTCCCTTCTGAATAGACATAGAGATAAGCGATAGCTCAGTGGGAGGTGATAAAATAGAAATAGATTTCACGAGTGAGGTGGAGGCAATATAGTAGATTCTGTCACTGACACTCGAGAGGCTTCTCTCATGTCAACCTATCATCTACAACAGGGTTAGATTAGTCAGACAAATCTAATATAATATATATTAATATATCTGTTCCTCACATACACACACACACATAAGTGACTACAATAGACACGCAGACGTGAAACTATGACAATAGAAATATAGATAATTTGGGAAACGAACTGACCGCCACACTGATTAAGTTTAATTGTGAAGTTTAATTAGAACTGAAGGCAGCACTGGAGAAAATCAAGATGGGCAAAGCAGCAGGGCATGATGGTATAACACCAGAAATGGTTAAGTACAAGGGAGCATCAGGCGACCTGTTACTCTTAAGGGTCCTACAGGCAGCATGGTGCAACAAGACCATACCAAAGGATTGGGAGATCGCCATCATAACACCAATTTTCAAAAAGGGTGACAATCGACAGTGTGGAAACCATAGAGGCATATCCCTTCTCAGTGTCCCTGGAAAAATCTACTCTAGAATCCTAGAGCAGAGACTGCGACGCCTAGCTGAGCCACAATTGGATGAGGTCCAGTGCGGATTCCGAGCAAATCGAAGTACTCAAGACCTAATCTTCACACTCAGACAGCTGAGTGAAAAGGCCCTTGAGTATAAGAGTGAGATCCATCTTTGTTTCATAGATCTGGAAAAGGCGTTTGACAGGGTACCTTGGAGCAAACTTTGGGACTGTTTGGCAAGGAAGAATATTCCAGCACCTCTGATTCATGCTATACAGAGCTTCTACAAGTCTTGCAGAAATTATGTGAGGACAGCAAACCATAAGTCAGAAGAGTTCAGGACCACCACTGGTGTAAGACAAGGTGATATCCTATCACCTTACCTCTTCATACTCCTTATGGACGATGTCATCAAGGCATGTAAGGAGAGAACAAGAAAGTATTCAGTGGGGTACTGGAAGATGAGACAGGTCTATATTTCAGAGCTGGCATTTGCTGATGATGTTGCCCTGATTGCTAAATCAGAGGCACATCTCCAATCCAACCTGCAAGTCTGGAAGGAAGAGCTGGAGAAGAGAGGGATGGTCATAAGCAGCTCTAAAACAAAATCCATGGTGACATCACGAGAAGAAAGAAGACATCAGATTAAGCTGGGAGAACAGGTCCTGGAGCAGGTCGACCACTTTAAATACCTCGGAGCTATTATAGACCGAAAGGGAGGCATCAAAGAAGAGTTGGCCACTCGAAAAGCATCAGCTGGGAGACTTTTTCAGGCCATAAATCGAGGATTCCTCAGCAAGAGAGAGGTTGGTAAGAAAACGAAGATGGCTGTATACCGCTCCACCTATGTCCCAGTCTTGACATATGGATGCGAGTCATGGGCAATGACTACAACCCATAAAAGCCAGATCCAAACCTCAGAAATGAGGTATCTGAGGAAGGTGGTTGAAGTAACAAGAAGAGACATGGTACGCAACCAGACGATACGTCAAGGCCTAAAATGCCACCCCCTACAGACCCAAGTAGAACAGTCCCAACTAAGATGGTTTGGCCATGTCTGCAGAATGGGAGAAGATCGGCTACCACGACAAGCATGGGAAACAAAGAGCCAAGGATCCAGACCCCGAGGACGACCCAGAGTCCGCTGGGAGGACAACATTAGACAATCTTTGAAGGACCGAGGACTAGAATGGAACCAGGCCAGGAGGAAGACAGCCGATAGAATAGTCTGGCGCTCTCTCTTCCAAACCTCTACACCTCACGGTAGAAGGGGAACGACTAAGTAAGTAAGTAAGTGAAGTTTAATTATCAAAATAAACTTCCATCACAACATATAAAATTACATCAAACATATACAAATAGTCATAAAGTCAATGAATTGCTACAAGAATGATAGACCCATTGGTATGATCTTTTCCCTCGATGTTTAGCTCCCAGTCCTGTTAGAAGAAAAGTGATAGCCCCAAAGAGTCACGGATACATATACTTTAGTCTAAGATTTCCCTTTAAGGTTAAGAACAGAATTGATACTCTACTCTATCCTAAGAGAGGAAGAACCAGCGTTAGCAACAATTTGAAAAAACTGAAATTACAAAGTGGGTGTACAAATCTTATCATAAAAGAATCACTCAGTCTACTTTCACTCTGTTCTTTCAGAGGGTATCCCTGTCTCACTTTCTTACCTAATGTCTGGATGGTGTTCGCCGTCTGGCGCACTTTATGACACTCTCAACATAAATCTGCTTTCGTTTGATGAAGCGGATACCCAGCTCTACAGATCTTGGTTTCATCCAGTGGGTCCGGGGAGCGTCCTCTTCATGCAATATTTTGTTCAGATTTAGTTATTGTCACTTTACTCAGTTCAGGTAAGAATTAGATTTAAGCGGGCACACAGTGTCAGAATCACGAGGTTTCCCTTATTTAGGAAGATGACCGGTTGGTGAATTCTCTCTCAATAGATAATTATTGTTCACACCACAAGTATTTAGAATGTCGGAATGTTAATGTTTGTAATTTTTCTCGCCACATGGCTGCATGTACATGAGAGTTTGTGAAGAAACAGAATCTGGCGCAATAGGCTCAGTGTAGGCATTTAGTCTTTAGAACCGTTTGTGAGATTTTTACTCTGTCTATTTCTGGAGGCAAAAGCACTGCCAGACAGATGTTAACTTGTAGACCCACGTGGTTAAAGATTAAAAAAAATGTTTCTTCTCTCAGTTGTACTAAAACGCTGGCAAAGTTGGGCCACCCCAGTTTCACTGAACAAAGAGAAAACAACGTATAAAATACTATACATACTATTCCTCGGTTATAACTTACATTATAAACTACAAGCGTAGAGCTGGTCTTATCATTTAAATATCCCGTGAAATAAGTTATATTAATAAAATCAATCATCATGAATTAGAAATACATTCGTATTTCGTCAATACTCAATGATGAATCAGTGCAGTTATAAGTTAGTTTAAAATATTCTCGACTGATTTCTAGTAGTTTAATTAAATTCATTAATAGCTAAATGAGTTTAAGTTAGAAATTATAATTTATTCTGCTTTCCACTGAAACACGTCACTAGAGAATAATACAGACTTATAAATTATTTACTCTGCACAAAAGAAACTAGTGAAATATAATAGGCGATTTAACACTTAATCACTCAATTCTACTAGATATATATATTTACCTCCACACAGAACTACAGATTAAATACCACGAACTAGAATCCTTCAATATAATGGTAGTCTAGAACTTGGCAAAATGTTGCCAAGAAACTCAGAACTTTGCAATATACAAGATATCTCCTAGCATGAGTGATCTGTCTACTGCAGATTTAGGAGTATGAATGAAATCAAGTTTAACTACGGGTAGATATATCTTAAACAGACAAAGAATCCCACGGTATTTCGCAAACCCCTGTCTCCCCCTCTCCTCTCTTAACACTTAACTAAGACGCTGCCATAACTGCCAAACGCGTCTTAGACACCTCCGTCTAACTATTTCTCCTTCCTGAGCAATGCATGAGGGTGCCGTTCACACCTTATGCCGAGAACTCAGCCGAAGAAACGCTGCGTCAGGTGAAAGTGTAGACGATATGTCTGCCATCATGTCTGACTAGACAAAATATCACACTATACGCTCACATCCCGGGGACTGACACATGATGCAATAAAATGCGTTCTAAATGAGAATAGAAACAGGCGAAAGTTTGAATGGGAAAGTAATATTTAGTCGCAAACGAACGAATGCGAAAAACAGGAAAAGGATATAAGAGCGATAATAAAGTAGAGGGCACGGGTAGAAAAGAATATAGAAAATTTATTGATCATAAATCTCTATGCGACAATTGGTCAAGGAGTAGAGTAGCTTGGGGCAATAAAATTAACATTTCGTTTGCAAAAGCCGCCATTTGAAATTAAAACAATCTAAAGCTGACATCAGCGGGAGAGCCTGTATGACCAAAGCTTTCGCCGTCTAGACACTTAAGGCAGTGGTAGAACCCTTTAACTGCCAAAGTCAAGCTTATGATATGTGATATTCTTGTTTGAGGGTAAAGCACAATAGGTATTTGCATTGATTTAATTAACATGCAGGCCACAATTTGTGTTACGATAGCCAAAATAGGAATGCAGTCTTTCGGAGTGAAAGAAGGGCATAAAATATTTGCTAGTGGCTTACAAATTTTGCACATGCCAATGCAGTAACCCAGAAGGGATATTGGCTTTTGCAGTGCCATAAATGTTGAAATATTATGTAAAATCATGTAGAGAATGTTAGAAAGAATTTATCCACAGGTTCCAGTGCTAGAGTAAGCACACCCTATCTATTGTATGAACGAAAAGCAATGTATAGGATGTTATAAGAGATATTAAGGGATCACAAGCTATGTATTGTACACCCCTATCTATTGTATAGAAGAGACTTCTTGGAGGAGGAAACAAGAGTTTTGTACTATCACTGTAGAAGAATGTTTACACAGCAGTGGTGTTAAACAATGGAAGATACAGATTAGTGCAATGATCAGCACATGTAGCTGATCAGGGTGAGTTGTCACCGTGTTTGTGTGTGGAATTTAATATTAGATGAGATATATATGGGGAGGGCATTTTCCTCTCATTACAGGTCATAAACCAGCATACTCATTGGTGGCAGGAAACCGGGTGAGGGAAGAAACTTTGGGAGGAACGCTCAGCCTTGTTGCCGCAGCTACCCCATTTCTTCAGCTGTAAAGCCAGTTGAATGCATATGAGAATCCAAGGGCCAACAGTTGTCTCCATGTTATAAGTTAAGTCCGTTAGACCGGCACTGAGAGTGTAACATCAAATATTCCACCACAACCATAAGAATAATAATAAATATTAAACTCACCGTGAGATGATGACGAAGACAATCTGTCCAACATATTAACAATGATACGTACAAGCAGATAGACAGATCAGTGGGTGGAATTCTTACAGTGATCTTTATCCTTAGAAACAAGTTACTTGGACAGAGTTCCAGTTATTTATTTTAAATAGTGTATATATATATATATATATATATATATATATATATATATATATATATATATATATATATATATATATATATATATATATAAATTTCTTGAGTTTGACAATCCCTGTCCCAGAAAATTGAGGTACAGGGAAATTAAATTGTAATATAATTACCTAAACTTTAACAAAAGTCTTACTCACTTTAATATTATTGAGTTACAGTTCTGTTTACAATTTATTTCGTCCTTATATTAAATACATTACCCTAGACACACTCAGCCACACAACATCACAGAGCCTATTTTACACAGATTGAGATCTGAGAGGTGGCGGATAGGGACTCTGGAATCATCATCATCAACAATTAGACTCAGTGAACTTACACAGCTTGACCTCACTCTGTTTACCCCCTAATTAATAACACCAGTAACCTCTTTTACCACAACCGTGAAAGTTGATTTAAGAATAATCAATGGAAAGAGCAAAACGGCAATCCTAAATTACACCTCTTTAGATGGTTAATACGAAAATAAATTTAATAAGTACTATCCACTGACTGCAGAAATTAACGAATTAGGATATCGTACACATATTACCATAATGAAAATTTGTAGTTTGAGACATGTACATGCAAAGTGCGTGAGTGGATTAAATTAATGTCTATGGGGTTGCGGAAATTTGAAGCCAGAGTTGTATGTAAATATGTCAGCATTATTGCAACTATAGGATCGTATCGGATATGGAAACTTCGATGTAAACAACACCCATATTAATTTGATGGAGATGTTTTACACATTGTTATTAATTCTTATCTCAATCGTGCTATGTTTAATATTAAAATATAAAACAAATTGTATTTTTTGCTTTATTAAGTATACAACACCACTACATGCCAATGTATTTTATTACAAACAAAGATTCTTATAAACTGTTGTAAAAAACACCCGTTATTGATCTATTTGAAACAGATTCCAGACAAACTCTGTAATTCACATCATATCATATCATTCATTACACGCCAATGTTTTTTAAGACTATTAAAGATTGTTATACATGTGTAACAAAGACATTCATGTCCTCTTGCTTGCTACGAGTAAGCAGATCTTGGTTAGAGATGGTATTTGGCCAAAAGATTAAGTGAATTTTTCTTAGGCATGTTGTGTGAAAAGAGGACAATTTCGACATTTCCTTCTCTGTAATTCTCCAGTATTCCGCACCATAGAGAAGCACAGAAAGCACACAGCTCTGATATAATCCTAATTTTGTGCTTGTGCTGTATTGGGAGGACTTCCAGATGTTGTTTAGGCTAAAGAAGGATGTTCTTGCCTTATTCATTCTGATGTTGATGTCTTTGCCTGCCCCTCCGTCTGGTGTTACTATGCTTCCTAGGTATGTGAAGGTATCTGTCTAAGCGCTTCCCTTAATGTAGCACATCTTATTCTAGTATGTTCAAGTCGCGCTTCAGGCTGTTGAGGGCTTTCCTTAGCCCTGGATTCGCCCTCTCTAATTCGGGTTTTATTAAGCTGCGTTTCATGCTCTTGAAGAGTCTCGGTTTCTCTTACTAATTTAACTTCTTAGACTTAGGATTGATTTTTCCAACAGATTTTCTTCTCTTCGTTGGCATGTTAGAGCTATTTTTTTTTAAATCACACCGTGGCAGGCTAAGCAGAAGGGTACTCACGTTTAACAATGGAAATAGATAATTTCGAATAAATTAACATGAATCATATTTGATGCAGCTGAAGCAACATGGCGTGGATAGATGGAAGTTATTTAGAACCAAGACTAAAGCCAGACATTTTCTAAATTTTAGTAATAAGCGGGGACACAGATTAATTTTAAAAATTCTGAAGTACCGACATACCATAAGTGAAAGCGAATGAATGCATAAATCTGTTTGTTCAATCAAAATAAACATACATTCACGTGAATTGAATACATATTCTACAAAAAGCCACCAGCTTATTGTTATTTATTGTTTTTAATCAAAGCGGTGAAACCACATTATGTTACCTGGCAACTTCCATTTAAACCGTCCTTCAACGATTATAACTATTTAATAACTTTGTTGTCTGCAACAACTAAAGTTTCTACTTTAAAATTACATAAAAATAATTGCACCGAAAAACCAGATTGTTGAGTGAAGTTGGTTTTTACATATGTTGATACAGTTGTTTTACAATTTAAATTCGTTTGACGACGCATTTTAAAAATGTTGTAAAAAATTAATCCTTCAAACCCTGTTAGATTTTTCTTCTTCTTCTTCTTCGTTCGCCCTGAAAAGGACGGTGGTTGCGTTGTGTCTGTTTACAACGTAGCTGTGATATCTGCACCTTTCGGTTGACACATCCGACTTCTGCACGGCATTTTTTAGGACCGGATTTGCCTTCCGATTGCGATCCGTGCTCGCTCAGCCAGCCTGCACTGCTGCAGACTGTTTCCAGGACCACCACGTGGAGGTGGAGCACGGTCTTGACCAGCTCTGGTTCGCTGGTCCTGATGCAGGCAGTCAAGCTATGAGTCGCTGACTGCGGTCTCTATTGCTGCGTCTTTCAGATTAAACACGCACTGTGAATGCTGATCCTCACAGATCATTCATTTGTTTTAATATATGTATCGATACAGCTCTAATGCTATTTGAAACCGCGTGGCAAAATCAGTGCCATTAAAATTACATAGTTAAAAAAAAGGAGGTACTACATAAAACTGGTTCTTTTTTCTATTGCCCGCTACATAAAAAGTATGCAGATAAACACTTTTTGTTATCTTGTAAAATATGCAAACGTATGGTTATTAATTACAAACATAAAATAATAGTTTTAACATTTGTGTTACATCCCTTGATATATCTCGGATATCTATTTATTTGATTATGGCCCCTCAGAATTAAATGGCTTCTTTACATTTTATAGAAAAACTTTAAATAAAATCTAAGTCACAATTACTTACTACTAATTAGTCGTTCCTCTTCTACCGTGAAGTGTAGAGGTTTGTAAGAGAGAGCGCCATACTATTCTATCGGCTGTCTTCCTCCTGGCTTAGTTCCATTCCAGTCCTCGGTCCTTCAAAGATTGTCTAATGTTGTCCTCCCAGCGGACTTTGCGTCGTCCTGAAGGTCTGGATCCCTGGCTCTTAGTTTCCCATGCTTGCCGTGGTAGCCGATCTTCTCCCGTTCTGCAGACATGGCCAAACCATCTCAGTTGGGACAGTTCTACTTGGATCTGCAGGAGTTGGGTTTTTAGGCCTTGATGTATCGTTTGGTTGCGGACCATGTCTCTTCTTGTTACTTCAACCACCTTCCTCAGATACTGCATTTATGAGGTTTGGATCTGGCTTTTGTGTGTTGTAGTCATTGCCCATGACTCGCATCCATACGTCATGACTGGGACATAGGTGGAGCGGAATACAGCCATCTTCGTCTTCTTACCAACTTCTCTTTTGCTGAGGAAAACTCAATTTATGGCTTGAAAAAGTGTCCCAGCTGCTGCTCTTTGGGTAGCCAACTCTTCTTTGATGCCCCCCTTCCGGTCTATGACAGCTCCAAGGTATTTAAAGTGGTCGACCTGCTTCAGGACCTGTTCTCCCAGCTTAATCTGATGTCTTCTTTCCTCTCGCGATATCACCATTGTTTTTGTTTTCGAGCTGCTTATGATCATCCCTCTCTCCTCCAGCTCTTCCTTCCAGGCTTGCAGGTTGGATTGAAGATGTGCCTCTGATGATTTAGCAATCAGGGCAACATCATCAGCAAATGCCAGTTCTGAAATACAGACCTGTGTCATCTTCCAGTACCCCACTGAATACTTTCCTGTCCTCTCCTTACTTGCCTTGATGACGTCATCCATGAGGGGTATGAAAAGATAAGGTGACAGGATATCACATTGACTTACACCAGTGGTGGTCCTAAATTCTTGTGACATGGTTTACCGTCCTCACATAATTGCTGCAAGACTTGTAGAAGCTCTGTATAGCAAGAATCAGAGGTGATGGGTAGTTCTTTCTTGCCAAACAGTCCCAGAGTTTGTTCCAGGGGACCTTGTCAAATGCCTTTTCCAGATCTAAGAAGCAAAGATGCATCTTACTCTTAACCTCAAGAGCCTTTTCCCTCAACTTTCTGAGTGTCAAGATTAGGTCTTGAGTACTTCGATTTGCTCGGAAACCACGCTGGACCTTATCCATTTGTGGCTCAGCTAGGCTTCTGAGTCTCTGATCTAGGATTCTAGAGTAGATTTTATACGGGACACTGAGAAGGGATATGCCTTTATTGTTTCCACATTGTCGGTTGTCACCCTTTTTGAAAAAATCGGTGTTATTATTGCAATCCCCCAATCTTTTGGTGTGGTCTTGTTGCACCTAGCTGCCTGTAGGACCCTTAGGAGTAAAAGGTTGCTGCTCCCACGTACGTAACCATTTCTGGTGTTATGCCATCATGTCATGCTGCTTTGCCCATCTTGATTTTCTCCAGTGCAGCCTTCAGTTGTTCCATCTTTAAGTTATCTTCATCACCATTGGTTTCCTCTTCTGTGCCAGTGGTTATCGTTTCTGATGCCAGACCTTGCTCACCATCCAGGAGTTCTGAAGCATATTTTTTCCATCTTTCCATTACTTCTTTTGGGCAGTAAGCAATTTGCCTTGCTTGTCCTTTATAAATTTAAGAGGGCATTGTTTTTCCTTCCTCATGTTCTTTAGGGTCTTATAGAACAATTTCTTGTTTTCCAGCTTTTCTCCAATTTCTTCCCATGACTTCTGTTTTACCGCTGGCACTTTATTCTTTGCTTCTGTTCTGAGTATCATATATTCTCTATATTTCTCTGTTTTTCCTGCTGTGTTTTTAGATCCTAAGTATTGATCCCATGACTTTTTCTTCTCTCTTATTTTCTCTTTAACTTCCTCTGTCCACCAAGGTGTCCTCTTTCTCTTGTTCCCAAGTCAAACTTCACCACACGCTTCTGCTGCAGCTGTCTTTATGATGTCCTTGAATTTCAGCCAGAGTGTTTCCAGGTCATAATTACAATATTAAATTATGAAATAACCACACTGCGTTACCAGGCGGTAATTAAAGAGACTCTTTGCCAACAGAAATAATAAGCCATGCGGTTTTGTATTAAGAACATAAAAGCTGTCGTAAAGTCTGGATAATATTTCGCCATTCATACCAAAACGGTACACCGTACAATTAAAGGTGTATTCTAGACTTACCAATGAAACGGCATCCTTATTCACGTATGTTTACAAAATTATTAGGCATCTAACATGGCCGGACTCAAAATCTATGTTACCGAGCTGGGTTTGGAAATAAAATATAGGATTATGAGCGAAGTACCGCGTGGAAGATGTCAGAAATTCGATAATTGGACTGTTCCTTTATAAAGCTTTCCACAAAAAGTGTTATACTGACGGAGAAATTCTGAGTTGAATGCATCGATACATCAGGCAATTCGTAAATTTTGCTGTTTAGGCTGCGTCTATGAAAAGATGGTCGATGTAAGGTAAAGGACACTTATGTAGACAGAAAAAGAATATGTCAGGACGTACTTTAAGCCTAAGATGAAGGAAATCGGTCCAGGAATAAAGAAGATCCTTATTTCTAATTGTCCATAAATGCACAACTTGACAAAATTATGCCTGCATTTGAGGATGCGAACATACTTCAGTCTTATTGCCTCCGAGACATTCGACCATGACCTATATAAGGACGTCTAGCAAGTCAAAAGCTTGCCACAAAAATTCAAACTACAGCGAGAACGCCAGTTCTGTCAATGAGACTCTGTTGCCTTCTGCATCTGAGAGCAGACTGAATAGCCATTAACAACTCGACTGTATGTGCTTGAGGGTAAGAAAGAATGTATAAATTTACATATTTCTAATTCATTAATAAAATCGTGCCTTAGGAAGTGTATTTTTTTTTTTTTTCCCTTAACCAGCGGCACTTGGGCTTTCAGCCCTTCGGCCCAATGACATGTCATTGCGAGGCTGGGGAACCTGAGGACTTTCCTTCCAACCCGGTCAGGAGCTTCGCTCCTTCCCATCCACAGAGGGTTTATCACAGGAGCCGTTCAGGCTATTCAGTCAAATTTCCGGCCGTAAACATTTCTTCAAACGCCGACGCCCGGGTTTGAACCATGAACACCTGGTCGCCAGTACAACGCCGAAGCCATTACACCAGCGCGGCTCCCAAGGAAGTGTATAAGTGTGTTATAAACCACTGTGTAATTATTGGGAGCAATCCAAGCCAGTGTTTATTCAAATAAATTGAGAATGGAAGTGGAATGTGGGTTAGTAGTTTTAGAAAAGTATTAAAGAATTATTTCTGGAAGGAATGCAATACACAAAATGAACGAAGGAAAGAATGAAAGACATTGAATAACTGTATTGATTAAGGTATTATATAGTGTTTTACCACAAGGCCTAATAACTGTATAGAAGTGAATCATGGACAATCAGCTGTAACAAAGGAATTGGTGATTGTTTGTATTCACAGTAAAATAAATTATGTTATTGATGATTTATTACGCCCTGTGCGTCTACCTGCACATTGTCTGAAACTGTCTCTTATCACCTACATCTTTGGTAGGAAGATAGAGATAGACAATACAGTGGTTAACAAATTATATTTCAGGTCACATCCTGTATCTAAAATTGTATCTCTAAGGTACCATACTCAGCTGGAGGAACTACTGTTGTCAGCGCCCTATCAAGTGCAGAGTGACATTAACATAGTCACCTTTACTACTGGTAGAACCTCATTTGACGGTTTCTCTCCAGAACACTGTTGTTACAGACTCCATGAAAAGATATTAAAGATAAGTGGCCACTAGATGGCTACTGAACAGTGAACAAAAATGGTTACCATAAAACTAAAAGTCAGACATTTAATGATGAGAATCCTGTGCAATTAGTAAAGGCATGTCCAAAATCAGTGAATGACTTTAGCTGTTGTTAACTGTGAAGAATTCCTACTGATACAATTAAAGACATTCTACGCCTAGATCAAGATCACAATGGAAAGGAGAAATGTCCTAATACATTTATAAGACTGGATATATATATTTGTAAATAAATAACAAATGATCCTTATTTTATTATCAAATCAATTTGAGTTCCAGTGAAATTTCATAACTTTCAAAAAGAAAACTTGTACAAAATAAATTGTAAATTTAACCAATAGATTTACTTGAATTATTTAAGCTCAGTCATAGTTCTTGTTGGTTAATTAGTTAATACGCCTAGAAGAGCCATAACACCTTATAAACAGAGGAGGATCTTGAGAGGAGCATTTAGGAACCTAGGATAATACACTATCATCATACCTAGGAACCTATACAGCTTGATCTTACCTTTGATGTCCCTACACCCTTACTCTTTTCAGAGAAGGGGGTATTTCTGATAAGACCAGTCTCTTATCTGGCTCTATCCTGGTATCACCTGATACAACATTGTGTCCATGATATCTTTCATCTAAGACTACAGTAACCTCTCGTGACAGAAGCAAACATTGCCATATATATATATATATATATATATATATATATATATATATATATATATATATATATATATATATATATATATATATATATATATATGTGTGTGTGTGTGTTTGTGTGTGTGTATGTTTCACCTTGATGGAAAGGTGTTTGCATTATTTTGCTATATGCATACAATTAGTCATGTAATAATTTCATGTCAGTATTCATTAATATCTTCCACGGAGAACAGCGATTGTGATCAATTTTTTTCTTGCGTTCGTACGTATTTACATATGCTTAAGTTTTTCGTACACAAGACAAAACATGTGCTTTATAAACAGTGATCGTTGTCTTTGAAACACAGAACAAATGTCACCTGTAAACAGTACAAGTCAGCGATAAGATCGGCACTAACAGTGACTTACGTTGGGAGATCATATAGTGACCATTCAATTTGTGGGTTGTTTGCTCGTGAAACTTTACAACCCTCACAATGAAGCCCCAGCAGTAGTGGTACTTCTGGGTTAACATAATACCCGCAATTCAGGTAACACCTGGAAAAAGGACGATAAAAAATACTTTGGAATAACTACACATTCATTCATTCATAACCCTCCGCTCCCCACGGAGCATAGGCCTTCAACAAACACATGCCAAGTCCGTTTGTCACGTGCCATCATCTCAAGTTATTTCCACGTTCTCCTCATCATTTTCACCTCTGCTTCCAGCTCTCTTCTCCATGTGCTTCTTGGTCTACCTCTGCCTCTCCTGCCCTGGGGGTTCCAGAACAAGGACTGCCTTGTAATGCTATCAACAGGTTTCCTCAGTGTGTGTCTTATCCATCGCCATCGTCTTCTTCGAGAAATTAATGACTATACATGTATATGCTAACTGATACAAGACGACGTTGGTGTGAATATGCTACACAACTACAACAGCACGCTACAATAGTGGATTAACGAGAGAGGGAACGGTACAACAGCACACAGGCACGTTAAGTCTAAAGACCACGCATTGTTAGCGGTATCTTAACGAGGAAGACAGAACTAACTTCTACCCCTTTATTGCATGAATACAGCGACGGCCAAACCACAATGCAAGTATGACTAAACTAACGACTAGCACATCATTAATACAAGCCTGGAACAGCCAGGGCTTAATAAATCGCACTTTATGACTAATAGCTAAGTGCGAAAAACGACCTTTCAGCGAACACACTGTAAGTTAGCACGAATCACTGAACATTACAGGTTTCAAAGACCAAAAAAGTCTCCGCCGTACATGAGAATAAACATTAAGTTCTACACGAACCTCAAAACTAGCCACAATCTAAATGGCATGAGCTATTGTCCCCAAAATTGCTTTCATAACCGATAAATCACTGCTGGCTCTTGACGACACGTCTAGATAGACCGCCGTTCATAACTCGAATCTCCCTCTAACTTCTCCACGAAAAGTTATTCTCATCCGGTCGTGACATCACGTGATCTGCCGTGTATGCGGTCCGCATACTTACTGAGAACCCGTAACATTTGGGCCTACATTAAAGTCGCAGTGGTTAAAACATGCAGTGACACTAAACAAATGTGGTTAGAATAGTGTGACCATCTGTTCTCTTTCCACCGGCTTTGTCCTCTTTTTCACCTGTAAGATGTGTCGTCAAATAAAAAAAAAACAAGAACACGTGGCACTGATGGACAGAGCCAAATAAACTCAAACCAAGCTAGCGTTGAGCAAAAAAGAAAAAAAAATAAATTAAAAAAGAATAAAACACTGCGGGACAAAAGGCAGCCCCGTAGCAAATACTGATTTAGGGGAGTGAAGTGTTAGAGCCTTCATTATACTAGGTCCAGCTTCATGACATGTGGTGACCAGTTGCCCGCCTCTGCTGCATTTTTCTTCCCTATATCACAAGCAGTCAGGTACCCATTTAGAGCTGGCTAGACTTAATCGTCTTTCGAAAACGGTACCTTCGCCGCGAGAGATCAGCGCTCTAATCACTCTGTCAATCGGACGTTCTTCTTTTTCTTCCTCGTTCGTCCTGAAAAGGACGTTGGTTGCGTTGTGTCGCCGCTTACAGCGCAGCTGCGATATTTGCGCCTTTCGGTCCGACACATCCGACTTCCGCACGGCATTTGTTGGGACCAGGTTTGCTTTCCCTCTTCGATCTCTACTCTCTCGGCCAGACTGCAGTAATGCAGCCTGTTTCCAGGACCACCATTTGGAGGTGGAGTATGGTCTTGGTCAGCTCTGGTTCGCTGACCCTGATGCCAGCAGTCAAGCTATGAGTCACTGAAAACATTCATCTCTCTTGCTGCGTCTTCGGATGTTCAAATAGAGGGATTAAAAAAATGCACAGGAAGATGAGAGCTGGAGACAAACTTAGCACAACAAATAAAAGAGAGTGTTTGACCAGAAAGCGCTGGACAAGATAGTGCAGGGCGAACCTGTTCAAGGTTAATTCTCTACAGGGAGCAAGAACACTGATAATAATAATGATCATATCATATAAACATTACCGTAAATCATACGATATTTGTAATTGTTTTTTAACCTATCGCGTACAGTCATCTATGATTCACATTGCACATTCATTTGCAACATAATTTTGAAAGACAAGTTTTCACATATTAGACATAAAAGTAGTGTTTGTATAAACCAGCGTTTCCAACAATTTTACCCCTGGCAGAACCCTTACAATAATTTTTAAGGTCTCACGGAATCCCTGCATTAAGATTGTCATATCTTTAGCTCACCATAATTTTAATTAACGTTACTTGCAACATGAAAATTCATTAACAATGTTGTATAGTAGAGCTATAAAGTAGAGCTAGTGAAAACCATAGACCCAAGCAAAACGAATAAAAATATAGCCTAAGACAATGTTTTATGCGCGACTTTGAAAAAAACCGGAATATTTATTTTCAATCACGATCCCTCGCAGAACCCCTATCGACCTCTCGCGTAACCCCAGGGTTCTGCGGAACCCCGGTTGAGATAGGCTGTTTTAGACTATTGTGCTTTTCCACAAATGGCTGCTGAAAATATTCTAGTTAAAAGCGTATTAATTTCTCCCTTTTCCATCGACATGTTCATTAGTGCCTGCTGGGTGTCTCCACGCTATCTTTATATTGTGCTTTTACGCGTATGACTACGGTTTTGTAGTGAAGGATTTTGTATTCACATTTTAACATCAATAAAATTTACAATGTATTATAATAACCTAGCGGTTTCGGCGGGTGAGTGGGTGTGGGGAGGGGGGGGGATTTCCAAGAATAAGCTACTCCTAAATAGGCGCCCCAATCCGGTAACCCACTCCGAAAAACTTCCGCAAGACGACATTGATTATGTTGGTGTCACAGCGTTATTTCCCCGTGCATTTTATATCTAGTGATCGTTGAAAAACTGAAAGACCGAACGAACTGGCGGAGTTAGCCGACCTGGTGGGTCATGTGATTAGCGGAAGTCGGGGGAAAAAGATCTAAAAATGTTAATGAGAAGTCAGCCTCTTGTCTAGGAAGAACACGTTTTTTCTTAGCCAGCTTGATTGCTGTGTGTTCTATATTGGGATACTGTAAAATTAGTGCCTGCCATGTTATCGGGTCTTGGTGATAGTTACGTTGTTTAGTCTAGAGCAGTTGTAGTGTCTAGATGGTATTATCTACAGGCCGTAGTTTGATAATATGTCGATGATTATGAGTGTGTCATTGTCATAGCTTTTGCCGCTTGGGTGAGCGATATTCATATCAGCCATTTTGAGGCATAGTTTGTATCTTCGTGTGTGGAGATGATAGTCTAAGCTGCTGAGGCAGGTTTACATTGGTATTCTTATACTTGTATTTGATGCGTTATGATGGCCGTGTGAGGCCTTGTTGTGTGTATTGATTCATTAAAGGGAAGTACCTGTTTAAAGGTGGTTATTACTTATGTCAGCCATTGTTTGTGTAGTCATACCCTTAGGAGGGCGAGCCTATAATTCAATATTATAAACCCACACAGCAGCGGTGTAACCCGTGGAGTGTTCTCTATGATAAGTGGTTCCTGACAGCTGGGGAGCTCTTATTCGGTTCCTTTGTGAGCCTAGAGGCATTGGGGTCAATATTTTACATTACAGAGGCAGTAAGTTTCTATGCACACATATGCGAAGTTTGATAGTAAGGTATAGCAGCGTTGTGTACACTTCATCATGTTTGCCAGTGTTCACAGCAGTGTGTTTTTTGTGTGTTAGGCAGTACCGTATGTCAGCTCTTTTCATTAAGGTGTTAACCGGTCCGCGGTATTTGACCTAGTTTCGAAAGAGGGCACAGTGAAGGGTCGGCGTTTTCCGTACGGCTAATATTTGAGATTGTGTGTGTTCTGTGGTGGTTTTGGAAAGTAGACTTGTGGGCTAGGTTTTCCGGTTATGGATAGGAGTGGTGCTACAATGTGTAGAGTAAGGTTGTATCTGGTGTCGAGCATCACAATTTGACTTACTACAAGGCGTACGTTGCTAGGAAGTTGTGATCCAGACGGAGCAGTGGAGCTCAGTTGTGCAAGGTGATCAATATAGTTGGTCCTTGTAGGGCTATTGGCTTCTGTGCCTGACTGTGATATCGGCATAGGAGATTAGAAGTTATTGTGTGATTGGTATTAGTCTTTCTGGTTCCGGTGCTTGACTGTGGTGTCAGCAGAGGAGATTAGAACGTCTGTATTTATTTGGTATTGGTAGTGTCAATAGTGGTGGTGGCAACTTAGGGTGTGTGCAGGTCCTCTTAGTATTTGGTAATGCACACTACCTTGTATGTGATGTAGTTCTAGATCATCGCAACCGTTGATGTGCACGTATCCAACCTGCAGCAGTGTCGTCGTCTGTACTGCCCTACCTACCTGGGGAACATTACGTCTTCGTTCCGCAGTATTTGTTATTGACTGCACTGCGTTCCTGCCGAGTTCCGACGTCATCATGCCTTACCGATGTGCCTTTCCAGAGGGAGTTTGCCCATGCCTCGATCGTTATACCAGTACCGCTTCTTGGGATGCCGGTTCCTGAAGTCTGCTGATCTGCGTGGTCCTGGAATATACTATTCTGAAGAAAGAATGCTGCTGGGTTTTTGAAGTGACGGAGTGTGTCGAACTGTGCTCATATGTTATACGCATCACTGTACCAAAGGACTTAGTCGTTATTATCTGGCACGTTTACTAGGTAAGAAGTTTTGTCACCAGGACATTATTGCGTTTACGGTCGTTATTCTTAATGTGGATAATGCTGTGATAACACTGTAGAGAACTTTGCTTACTGTTTGGATGCCGTTTGTAGAGACTGGTTTGTACTGTTTTCATCTACCATGATCTGTGACTGAGGAGCTGCGTGGAGGTGCATCGCTGGATCGTCGGGTAAGTTATTGTTTGAGTATTTGTGTATAGTAGTTTGTTGCATTTTTTTTCTATTTTTCCCTTTAATGTCCGTCTTCCTTTTCTGTTCTATCCATCCGGTACAATTTATCGTACAGTCTGTTCTTCTAGGCTAGTGGGACCTTTCTGGTGTGGTCGTGTTAGGATAGTATATATCGATAAGCATTTTTCTTTTCCTTTTTCAACGTGTGTTCCTTGAGGTAATTCTTATTTGTTTGTTTTTCCTTTCTTTTTTTGTTCTTATTTCTCTTTCTTTTGTAGAGACGTAGTCTGTGACTTTATATGGTGATAGTGTGTTATGTGGGATATGTCATTCTAATTTCATTTTACTTTGGGTCATTATTATATTCATAGTGAATATTTGTATATGCTACAGTGTTATTATTGCTTGGATGTTATTTAGTTTTATTTTGGTTGGTATGATCTAGTTGTTGGCTAGTTTGTGCGATAGCTCTTAGCACTGCATTGTTACGTGTAGTTGTTGATGTAGTTCGCTGTGTTTAATATTATATTTGTGAGTTCAAGGTTGGACGGGCGGAGATTTTAATTCTTTCTTTTCTTACTTGTGGAAAAAGATTAGATTAGACTGATCCCTTCTAGGGCGTGGCTATGTTTTTATTGAGTGGTTGAGTCAGGCAGACGGATATTCCTACTTAACAAACCAAGCACAGTATTCGTTAGGTGTACTGGGGTGGTTTGTATTTACGTTGTCGTGTACATTCAGTAATTATATTGTGTTTAAGTGGTGTTATCTCTCTTTCCTGCTTGCTATCTTGTAAATACGTTAACGGTTATCCCTTGTTTTCGTACTTTGTCAGTCACGCAATGTATATATCAGTCTATCTCCGCTCAAACTTTGTTTGTCATCTTATTCGTCGTGACTAATAGTTATCGTTGTATTTAGTGTGTCTTCTCATCTGTGGAGTGTTCATTTTCTGCCATATGTAAACATATCAGGTATAACTGAAATATTATCAGAGTACAGTGCCAGTGTGGGTGCTATTAAGACACTGTTGTGTAAAAGCTGACTTATTGTTCAATTTTTGGTTCGGTGCCCCTTACAGTTGTGAGGTGGTATAGTACAGGTGGGTATTTTCAGATAGTGAGATACAACTATTGACTATTATACGGGTCTTTTCAGTTGTATCACAGAGACTAAGTGGTCTGGAGGACCAAATCTAGAGAGTAAGTAGACATAAGCCAAGAAGCAGAGAACGGTCATACTGAGTTGAGTGGTGAAGTAGGTTATGTTTACATTCATGTGGTTGTACTTTGAGACGGTACACATGAGTTAGTAGTGCCATATCTATGCATACATCATTATTGCATACTTTGTAAGCAAGAGAGGTATGTGTTGATATAAATGAGGTGGTTTAGTGTACATGTTATTGAGTAGCTGCATAGAAGCACTGAATTAGATTCGTATTCTGTGAGAGTCTGTATCAGAAGGAGCAGAGTTATATATAGTATTGGGTATTGTGAGTGTACATCATAGACTTGCAGGATTTCATTCTGATAGGCAAAGAATGTGGGTACACTGGGAAAAAACTGATGGCTTTTGCCAAGGCAGAACGCCAGTCAGAAGAAAATCAAGATGATTTGGAGAAGAAGGAGATTGAGATGCGGAAGCAGGAAAGAGATGCTTGCGCTGAAGAGTTAGAGTTCAGAAGAAGAGAGTTGGAGTTATAAGAAAAGAAGATGAAAGAAAATAAAGAGTTACAAGAGAAGAAGATGAAACAAGATAACGATTTAAAACAGAGAGAGTTAGAGTTAAAAGATAAGAAAATGAAAGATGATAAAGAGTTACAAGAGAGGAAGATGAAAGAGGATAGAGAGTTAGAATTAGAGAAGGAGAGAATGAGAGTAGCACTGGAGGAGAAGAAGATTGCAGCTGAGGAAAAAAGGTAGAAGCTGATAAGGAAATTCAATTAAAGAGAACAGAAGTGGGTGCGAGTGGTTGGAACTCGACTCCGATGGAGTCCCATCATCCCTTTATGCAGCGTCTGCCGAATTTTTATGACAAAATAGATAGTTTGGATTTCTTCCTTAAGAGATTTGAGGCCGAATGTGTGGCCTGAAAGGCTAACAGAGACGAGTGGCCATCTCTGTTGTCCACATTATTGGTTGGGTCTGAAATGGAGACCTTTTATAGCCTCCCGCTATAAGAGCGGGCGGATTACGACATGGTAAAGGAACGGTTTCTCCGGAAATTCCGTTTGACGGCTGACGGGTACTGGACGCGGTTTAGAACCCCAATGCCAAGTGCAGACCAGGACTTCGAAGATTTTATTTCGAAGATCAAACTTCTGCTCAATAGATGGATTGAGATGGAGGAGATTACCAAGGACTATAATGGCTTGTTAGACCTGGTGCTACGGGACAAGATGTTGTCGTCATGCTCGTCAGAGCTAGTAGCATTTTTCCAGGAACGACAACCTAAGGATATTGTATCTATGACCCAATTGGGGCACCACTACGTCCTGGCCCATCCGGGCAAACCCATCCATCGGTCTGGTCTGTCAGACGCCTTAGTTGCAGGCATCGGCAAAGTTCAGCGACAACCGGCGTGGCCACGTCGGTCAGACGGTGCAGATGGCTTCCAAGAGCAGAAACACGATAGGCCCTCCCGTCCCTATCAGCCATACAGAGGGAACTATGATAACTTCCGATCTCATTGGAGTGGCCAGTCGAACTGGAACAACCGGCAGTGGAGAACTGATAGTGACGGGGATGAGCGCCAAACGCGTAAGCAAGTGCACTTTGATGAGTCTTGAGAGGAAGATAGGCACTATAGAGAGAAACCGATCAAGCAGAGGAGTGGATCCTCAGAGAGTCGATCTTCCGACTCCGATGCGCGATCGTCACCTGTTAGCAGTCCCAGTAGGGATCCGTGTGGCGAATCAAAAAGGGAACGCCGATGTTCCTTGTGCAATGGCAAGGGACATCATGCAGACGTGTGTGCTACTGCGATCGAACACGCGAATTCCGCGTTTGTATTGGACACGGTCAATAGCGAGGACTGTGTGGGGGCCGACCTCTGTTTCATTCAGACTAGAGGGTAGGGTTACGGTGCGGACATGCCCTACCGTACCTGTCTGAGGTCCATGAGATTGGAAATTTAGTGCTCTACAGAGGTGTGGTGGATAAGAAACCAGTCTTGGCGATGAGAGACACAGGATGCACGACAGTTTGGGTTCGCCGTTCCTGTATCAACGAATCCTGCCTCACAGGTAACACTGTAAACCCTAAAGAACATGAGGAAGGAAAAACAATGCCCTCTTAAATTTATAAAGGACAAGCAAGGCAAATTGCTTACTGCCCAAAAGAAGTAATGGAAAGATGGAAAAAATATGCTTCAGAACTCCTGGATGGTGAGCAAGGTCTGGCATCAGAAACGATAACCACTGGCACAGAAGAGGAAACCAATGGTGATGAAGATGACTTAAAGATGGAACAACTGAAGGCTGCACTGGAGAAAATCAAGATGGGCAAAGCAGCATGACATGATGGCATAACACCAGAAATGGTTACGTACGTGGGAGCAGCAACCTTTTACTCCTAAGGGTCCTACAGGCAGCTAGGTGCAACAAGACCACACCAAAAGATTGGGGGATTGCAATAATAACACCGATTTTTTCAAAAAGGGTGACAACCGACAATGTGGAAACAATAAAGGCATATCCCTTCTCAGTGTCCCGTATAAAATCTACTCTAGAATCCTAGATCAGAGACTCTGAAGCCTAGCTGAGCCACAAATGGATAAGGTCCAGCGTGGTTTCCGAGCAAATCGAAGTACTCAAGACCTAATCTTGACACTCAGAAAGTTGAGGGAAAAGGCTCTTGAGGTTAAGAGTAAGATGCATCTTTGCTTCTTAGATCTGGAAAAGGCATTTGACAAGGTCCCCTGGAACAAACTCTGGGACTGTTTGGCAAGAAAGAACTACCCATCACCTCTGATTCTTGCTATACAGAGCTTCTACAAGTCTTGCAGCAATTATGTGAGGACGGTAAACCATGTCACAAGAATTTAGGACCACCACTGGTGTAAGTCAATGTGATATCCTGTCACCTTATCTTTTCATACCCCTCATGGATGACGTCATCAAGGCAAGTAAGGAGAGGACAGGAAAGTATTCAGTGGGGTACTGGAAGATGACACAGGTCTGTATTTCAGAACTGGCATTTGCTGATGATGTTGCCCTGATTGCTAAATCATCAGAGGCACATCTTCAATCCAACCTGCAAGCCTGGAAGGAAGAGCTGGAGGAGAGAGGGATGATCATAAGCAGCTCGAAAACAAAAACAATGGTGATATCGCGAGAGGAAAGAAGACATCAGATTAAGCTGGGAGAACAGGTCCTGAAGCAGGTCGACCACTTTAAATACCTTGGAGCTGTCATAGACCGGAAGGGGGGCATCAAAGAAGAGTTGGCTACCCAAAGAGCAGCAGCTGGGACACTTTTTCAAGCCATAAATTGAGTTTTCCTCAGCAAAAGAGAAGTTGGTAAGAAGACGAAGATGGCTGTATTCCGCTCCACCTATGTCCCAGTCATGACGTATGGATGCGAGTCATGGGCAATGACTACAACACACAAAAGCCAGATCCAAACCTCATAAATGCAGTATCTGAGGAAGGTGGTTGAAGTAACAAGAAGAGACATGGTCCGCAACCAAACGATACATCAAGGCCTAAAAACCCAACTCCTGCAGATCCAAGTAGAACTGTCCCAACTGAGATGGTTTGGCCATGTCTGCAGAACGGGAGAAGATCGGCTACCACGGCAAGCATAGGAAACTAAGAGCCAGGGATCCAGACCTTCAGGACGACGCAAAGTCCGCTGGGAGGACAACATTAGACAATCTTTGAAGGACCGAGGACTGGAATGGAACTAAGCCAGGAGGAAGACAGCCGATAGAATAGTATGGCGCTCTCTCTTACAAACCTCTACACTTCACGGTAGAAGAGGAACGACTAATTAAATCTGTTTGTTCAATCAAAATAAACATACATTCACGTGAATTGAATACATATTCTACAAAAAGCCACCAGCTTATTGTTATTTATTGTTTTTAATCAAAGCGGTGAAACCACATTATGTTACCTGGCAACTTCCATTTAAACCGTCCTTCAACGATTATAACTATTTAATAACTTTGTTGTCTGCAACAACTAAAGTTTCTACTTTAAAATTACATAAAAATAATTGCACCGAAAAACCAGATTGTTGAGTGAAGTTGGTTTTTACATATGTTGATACAGTTGTTTTACAATTTAAATTCGTTTGACGACGCATTTTAAAAATGTTGTAAAAAATTAATCCTTCAAACCCTGTTAGATTTTTCTTCTTCTTCTTCTTCGTTCGCCCTGAAAAGGACGGTGGTTGCGTTGTGTCTGTTTACAACGTAGCTGTGATATCTGCACCTTTCGGTTGACACATCCGACTTCTGCACGGCATTTTTTAGGACCGGGTTTGCCTTCCCATTGTGATCCGTGCTCGCTCAGCCAGCCTGCACTGCTGCAGACTGTTTCCAGGACCACCACGTGGAGGTGGAGCACGGTCTTGACCAGCTCTGGTTCGCTGGTCCTGATGCAGGCAGTCAAGCTATGAGTCGCTGACTGCGGTCTCTATTGCTGCGTCTTTCAGATTAAACACGCACTGTGAATGCTGATCCTCACAGATCATTCATTTGTTTTAATATATGTATCGATACAGCTCTAATGCTATTTGAAACCGCGTGGCAAAATCAGTGCCATTAAAATTACATAGTTAAAAAAAAAGGAGGTACTACATAAAACTGGTTAGGGCAAAGTTGAGTCTTACCCCCAGGTGTGTATTAATGAGGACACCCCGTTCCTATCTGGTAGAGTGAACGCGTTTGTCCTCGACAATCCTATCGCCGACGTGACTTTCGGCAATGTACGAGGAGTGCAAGACGTTACGGGAAATGTTAGAGTGGTGTTGTCCCAACGGCACCGTGTTCCCGTGGCTGACGAACAGGTGATCGCGTTGTAACCATCCGAGAATAGAGTGCATCAGCGACGGGGTGCGGGGCATGCATTCAATGGTACTCAGAGTCCTGTGCCAAGGCGCAGGAAGATAAACCACGAATGTTCGTCTAAGGTCCCGATAGCGAGTGACCGCACGGTGTGGGTCCGCAATGTCCCCCTGGGTGCTAGTTGGCGCACACTCAGACCAGTGTTTAATGAGGTCGCACCAGTGAAGTTCGTGGAGGTCTTGTCGTTGCGAGACAGTACGAAGATCGCGCGATTTACATTCGCGAATAAATGGGGTGCGCGTGATGCAGTCAGGTGGAAGCACATGCCGTTGCTTCATAACCACCTGCTGATAGCCCGCTGATAGCCCATCAATAGCGAGGGAGACGTATCGGGTTTCGCGTTCAATTAGAGTGTTTTGGTTAACGCGAACTGAACTGTAGAGTCGGATCCACTCCACAAGTAATGTTATGCTAATTGAATGAGTACGCAATGTAGTAGCGGACGCTCTGTCCAGGTTATAATCTTGGAGAAAGGACAGGAGCGTTCCATGGTGAATTGTGTTAGATTTGAAAGTGGGGATCAAGTAATTGCAACCATTGTGTAGTGTTGCATTTGTACATTAAAAATCATGTTTGCTGCTAAATGTAATGTTTATGAATTTAATGTATTAGGGCACCATAAAGGCAATTTAGTATATAATTGAATCTGTTACGAAAGTACATCGTTTGTGCTATTTCGATATCAACGTTAATGGTTGTTTATGTAGGAGGTGCTATTAGTATACAGGGCACTGTGGTATGGTTGACCAGGGGAGGGCAGTCGTTGTCAATGTTCACGGCTGCCGGAACCTTGGGTAACTTACTTCGTACTCATGTTTTTGTTTTTTGGTTGGTCGGAGAATGCAGTAACGACAGTAGTAGGGTAAACAATGGAACGCTCTGCTCAAATGAGGATATGCTGTTAGTGGCATAGGGTTGTCCAGAGTCCTATTGGGGTCGGGCGAAGCATCCTCCGGATTGAAGAAAACTTCGTTTTCTTTCTTAGAGAAGGGGGGAGGGGGTGGATGTCACAGCGTTATTTCGCCTTGCATTTTATGTCAAGTGATTGTTGACAAACGGGTCGGGAAAGACCAAACGAACTAGTGGATTAGCCGACCCGGCGGGTCATGTGACTACCGGAAGTCGGGGGAAAAAGGTCTAAAGATGTTACTGATATGTCAGCTTCTTGTCCGGGAAGGACACGTTTTTTCTTAGCCAGCTTGATTGTTGTGTGTTCTATATTGGGATACTGTAAGATTAGTGCCTGCCATGTTATCGGGTCTTGGTGATAGTTACGTTGTTTAGTCTAGAGCAGTTATAGTGTCTAGATGGTATTATCTACAGGCCGTAGTTTGATAATATGTCGATGATTATGAGTGTGTCATTGTCATAGCTTTTGCCTCTCGGGTGAGCGATATTCATAGTAGCCATTTTGAGGCACAGCTTGTATCTTCGTGTGTGGAGATGATAGTCTAAGCGGCTGAGGCAGGTTTACATTGGTATTCTTATACTTGTATTTGATGCGTTATGATGGCCGTGTGAGGCCTTGTTGTGTGTATTGGTTCATTAAAGGGAAGTACGTGTTCAAAGGTGGATATTACTTATGTCAGCCATTGTTTGTGTGGTCATACCCTTAGCAGGGCGAGCCTATAATTCAATTTTATAAACCCACACAGCAGCGGTGTAACACTTGGAGTGTTCTCCAGGATAAGTGGTGCCTGACAGTTGCTATTGCCAATGTGTACATGTATTTCGACTTTGAATAGGTTGATAAACACGTTTTTATATACTTTTAAACATACAGATATAAAATACAATGTACACTATGTATTAGGTCAGTGGTTCCTAAACGTTGAGGCGCGCTACACTGGTGTGGCGCGAGAAGATGGCAGGTTGGGCCGGAAGATTGACAGACAATCAAGGATTTAGATAGATTGTCACAAAACCCATATGACGAAAATATGGTCATTTTATTATTTTAATTTATTTTGTTACTTGTGATAAAATATGGGACAAATATGTATAGAAACTCAGATTTTATTCAGTAGTATAATTTATCTTATATCAGATGGATACAACTCTCCACGACATATTCTTGTGAACAGGGATTTTAAGCTCTAACGAATATCAAAGACCAAACACGAGAAAGGCTTCTTTGTGTTGATGAGGAGATACGAGTTTGTTTGTCTCACATAAGACCTTGCATAAATGAGATTACCCGACAAAAAACAAGCTCACACCTCTCATTGAATTTGTAAATTTTGTGAATCAATCATGTTTTTAATGTAGCTATATTGTTTTATAATTTCTGGATGTCTGATGATCATTTTATAAAGCAGGTCTTCTATGATGTAAATTAAGCACAGACATGAGTAGATTTTCTTTTGTTTTGTAAGGTATTTCTTTCCAATAAATAAATCGGCGTGGCGCCAGCAAATTTTCATTTCGAAAGTGTGACCCAGAGCAAACAGTTTGGAAACAGCTGTATTAGATGATTTATCAATGATGTCATAATATATAGGCACAAACTCATTAGAACCTAGCCTACAGCAGATAAATCGGAAACTTTAATGAAATTAAATTAAAGGGAATCCTCCGAGAGTAACCGCGACAGGTTGCTTCTAAATCTATAAATAAGCTGGCTGCTGTAAAACTGGTAAGGAAATAAATAAAATAAATAAATAAATAAATAAATAAATAAATAAATAAATATATATATATATATATATATATATATATATATATATATATATATATATATATATATATATATATATATATATATATATATATATATATATAATAATAATAATAATACAGCCTGTATTATGTCACCACTACTTTTTGGAATAGCTATTGATTGGGTTATGAGAAACTATACCCACAATGAACAATTGGGTATAAAATGGACAAATGGAAAATTCGTGGGGGACCTGGATTTCGCAGATGATGTAGCATTCTTAAGTTCAACACCAAGACAATCCCAAGAAGCAATAAATAATTTGTGTCATCTTTCGGTTAAAATAGGTCTCCAAATAAATGCCTCTAAAACTAAAGTTATGAACTTTTCTAATGAGATCTTTAATATCATCCTGAACAGGGAAAAACTACAGAAAGTTGAAAGTTTAGATTATTTAGGCAGTAAAATGACTCAGGATGGTGACACAACAAGAGAAATTCATACTAGAATTGCTTTGGCAGCTAGCGCCTTCAATAGATTATCTAACATTTGGAAATTACGATCATTGAATATACATACCAAGCTTCGTCTGTTTAATTCAAATGTTATCTCAGTGTTAACATACGGCTGTGAGAGCTAAAAAATAACAAAATCATTGGAGAACAAGCTGAATACATTCGAGAACAAATGTCTTAGAAAACTCATGAACATCAGTTGGAAAGAATTCAAGACTAATCGATAAATAAGAGAAGACTCTAGGCAGAAATATGTCTCCAACTATATAAGGAAAAGACGATGGTCATATATCGGTCATGTCCTACGAATGCAAAACAACAGAATACCACTACAGGCACTCACTGGGTTCCTGAGGGTAAGAGGAAAAAAGGAAGACCAAAAGAAACACTCAGAAGAACAATAATAAGAGAAGGAAGAACTTTGGGATTAAACAATGTGCAAAAGCTAAGAAGAGTGGCGTCACAACGTACAACCTGGAGAGCACTGGTTTCTGCCTTATGCGCCGTGTTTGGCGCTTAAAGAATTTATATATATATATATACTACTACTGCTACTACTCGTCAAAAGTCAAGGGCCACCCTATTATTTTCAATACACTTTTATATAAGCGCATAGAAGGATTAAATGAAAGATGTTTTTAGTAAAAATGGGTGCAATATCTTCCTCTGACAGTCCTCTATGCACGTTAAGCATAAAAACAATTCACCGACAACCATGGTGATCACGTGCAATTTGGTTTGCTGACCATAAATTCACATTTTTAATCTGTTTTTTCAAACTTTCGTTTAACCAAACAGGTGAAGTAATCGTGCTGATTTACATTCCACGTGCAATGGCGACTTTTCGTGAACAGAGCTCACTCTTAATTTGTTTTACAATCAGCAGACTTAGGGTAGTTTCATCACTTGCAAAAACCATGCCACCGAGAAGAAGTCTTGACACCTTACAAAGAATGAGGGCTATAGCGTGGGTTGAAAGTGGTTTATCTGTCCGTGAGGCTACTAGACGGCTTGCAGTGTCACACTCTACTATCCAAAGAATTTTGGAGAGATTTCAGGCCACAGGAAGTGTGGAAGATCGCCACCGGCCAGGTCGCCCTAGATGCACAATGGACATGATGACCGGTACCTCTTGTTGCCAGCCCTGCGCCATCGAACAGGGACTTGTTCCACTCTAAGATGTCAGCTGAGACAAACTGTAAACGTTAATGTCAGTCAAAGCAACATTCGCAGACGTTTACATGAATTTGGACTGGCTGCTCGACGTCCTGCAGTCAGAATCCCTCTTACTCCTGCTCATCGCAGAGCCCGTGTTGCTTGGTGTCGCGAGCACATCCGATGGACAAGGCAACAATCGAGTCAAGTTCTCTTCACTGATGAATCTCGCTTCACTGTGTCATTCCATGATGGCAGGATTCGAGTTTGGAGACGACCAGGAGAGCGATTTACTGATGACACAATTCGAGAGGTGGATCGTTATGGTAGGGGTTATGTCATGGCCTGGAGAGGCTTCTACAGACACGGCAGGACCCCACTCTACATCATCCAAGGCAACTTGACCGGCCCAGGATACCAGAACAAAATCTTGAGACCAATTGTTCAGCCTGCTCTGAAGGCCATAGGTGGTAATGCCATCCTCCAAGATGATAACTCTCGACCCCATCGAGCTCGTGTGGTGAATGAGTTTTTTCAGCAACATGGGATCATCAGGATGGCGTGGCCAGCTCATTCACCTGACCTTTCTCCGATTGAGCACCTCTGGGATGTCCTTGGTCGAAGATTGTCAACAAATCACCCCCTGCCAATGGATGTTGCACAGCTGACTGCATTTCTGCTTCAGAAATGGCAAGCTGTTCCTCAGGATAATCTTCGTATCCTTGTGGACTCGATGCGTCTACGCTGTCTTGAATGCCTTGCTGCAAACGGTGGTCATACCCGATTTTGAAATGTCTATTTGTCCAATATCTATTGTGTGACTTTTGAAAAGGTGGGTAACAAACTTCACAGCTTCATTGCGTTTGGATGTGTGTTTCCATTTCTTTACGTGACATGTCAATTTGGTATTCAATAAATGCCGTTTTGACTGATACCAATTACGTTTATATCAGATTTGTTTTATGGTTTCAACCAAGGTTTTTCTAAGTGGCCCTTGACTTTTGACGAGTAGTGTATATATATATATATATATATATATATATATATATATATATATATATTATATATATATATATATATATATATATATATATATATATATATATATATATATATATATATATATATATATATATATATATATATATATATATATATATATATATATATATATATATATATATATATATATACACAAACAAAGCGGTATTGAATCAGTTTTACAAATAAACGGTTCACGGGAAAAACGGGACGTTTCGGGTTTCACCCTTCTTTAGCCACATTTACAAATTGGGAACAAGGACAAGAAATATAGACAGGTTAAAGAAAACTGCTATAGACCATACAAACACGTTATATATATATATGAAATATACCAACATAGGTGAAGAGCAATAATAAAGCAAGGAAAATACGGAACCGAAAAAATTTTCAAGACAACAATCAATGAAAATCAAAAGCAGAAAATTGAATAATCAAACATGAAGTCCAGCTATGAAAATCTTCGTTGAAAGCTCGCGTGAAGCTATGAACACAATGGCGTCAGTCAGCATGAATGAACGTGCTTCTAAATCAAAATGAACTCAACGGATGAGTAGAAAATTGCCGTCTTGTTTACAATCATTAATAACAAATGGTAATTCTGATTGTATTATTTGAATTAAGTTACGCATATAGACATCTGTTCGTATTGAGTTCTTCTTCTGCTTCTTCTTCTTCGTTCACCCTCAGATGTCAACTTGAATAAGGAATGGTACTGGGGATGGTCATATGCGTTTTCTCCGTTCCTCATATGTTGGGCATCTTTGAAGCAGATGTTCGGCAGTCATTTTATCGGTGCCACAGTCACACTCATCAGTAGTTCCTATCTTTAATTTGTTGAACAGACGGTATCTCAATCTGTTATGACCTGTGCGAAGTCTGAAGATTATCACTTGTTCACTTCAGCTGAGCTGGTAATACGGATCATTTTGTGTGTGGCCTGGATGCTCTTCTTCCCACTTGTGCCTGTACCTGCGCTTGATAAAACTCTTGGCCTCATAAGTTATATTTGTGTCAAGTTGAGGAAGCGTTCCCCCTTTCTTTGCCAATCTGTCAGCCTCTTCATTTCCAGGGATGTTGCAGTGAGAAGGGATCCACTGTATCACGACTCTTTTGTATTGCTGACATAGTCTGTAAAATGTTACTCTTAGGTCATCCAGTTCAGCATTACTTTGACTTTTCAGCGTTGTAATCACTGACAGCTCATCTGAGAAGATAGCTACTTGTCTCTCTGAGCTTTCTTCTGTCATTAGAATTTCTGATGCAGTTTTTAGGGCCTCTGCCTCTGATATGAAGTTACTTGAAAATTGCCCTGTTGCGACTGCTATCTATTTTTGTGTGCCATTGCTTAAGCTCAGGAAGACTCCTCCACCCCCATCTTCTGTTGCATTAGTTGCTGATCCATCTGTGTATGCATGGATCCAGGTGTTGCTTGGGTAATGTTTCTGTATATATTTTGTAGTTAGGACTCTCGTTTCTGTTTCATTTTGGCTGTTCTATTTCTCAATACAAGGAACGTTTTCTATCTTTTCAGGGAAGCACTGTTGTTTCCAAATTGGTAGCTTGCGTGCAGTACATATTGGCGTAACTGTTGATATTATGGGGTCTGCTCTCATCTTTGTTTTGACTGTGTCTACAAAGTTGCTTCGCTTCAGTCTTCCCCTTCCAAGTCCATTTATTCTCTGGTGTATTAGTGGTCTATCAGCCTCCTGAATTTCTCGGGTTGTTACTGGGCTGTGCTGTCTCTTCTATCCTCCATAGGCTGGAGGTGAGTAATCTTTTCCAACTCGTCAATAGGTGTTGACTTCATGCCCCCTGTTATGATTCTCATTGCTTGGTTTTGGGTTCTGTTTATTTTCTCAAAGTTCGACTTAGCTGCCGTTGACCACGCTGCAATGCCATATTCTAAGACTGGTCTCACTCGCCCAGTATATAGATTCTTTAGTACTCTCTCGTCTGCTCCACAACCCGTGCCAGCAAGTTTTTTTTTTCATGATTTCCATTCTCTGCCTTGGTCTTTGTAGTAAAATCTGCGAGAATAATCGCTCATTTCAGTAAGATTTTAGTCATAAAATGACAATAAATAAACCCGCCCTATTGTGTCTGAAAGTGATCCTCTCACACGCCAGCATAGCGCTGAATTTTGTGCAGTGCTAAAGTCTATAGAACGATCCCACGGTAAAAATCTAACACGAGTTTTAGTTTCGGTTTCGAAAAAGTACTACCAATATTTAACATTTTGCCAGATCTGCTGCATTTACAATGCAGCCTAGCCTTATAATTAACGATTTTGCCGAAGTGTGCCGCAAAATAACTATCTGAATTAACGTATTCTGTCAACTTTAACGCAAAATTTAGTAGTAATCCTTACATTTTTGGTAGTGTTACACGATACAATACAAATTATTAACGAGAACACCCCGCTTCGCTTGACACATTCTGCCATGCATATATACACGCTGGAGCAAAGCCAACAGAGGCAAACACGCAGACAATTTTATTGCCTCCTCGCGGTAATGTTTCTGACGTCACAAAAACAAGTTAGTTATTTGAAAAATACATGCTAGCGAGATGAAAGAGAGGAAAATATGGCGGTCGTGTGTAAAAATTTTATTTGACGTTTGACTATGACGAAAATTAAAAATCTAAACCATAATGAATCTGACCATAAAAATCATATGGTAGTATAGCTTAGAGTTCACTGAGCAAGAATCTGTTTTAAATAATATGGTAGTCCGAGTATTAGCCAAGTTATTGAGAAAATACTAAATGTCTACGGATGCTCGACCAGACAGACTGTCGTTCCTGCTTGTTTTTTATAACGGTAGTGGGGACGCGAGCTTAGAAGAGAGGCATTGAGGAAATTCAAATTCGCTTTGGTAAAAAGAGTATAATAGGAGAAGGGGAGCGGTAGGAAAAATGGAATCCAAAACGAAACATCTTTTTGTATTGGGCATAACTAAAGCAGACTGGCCAATAGACTACCAGACGCAGAGTTTGTGTGGAATAATTTTTGTTTTTTTTCAAAAACTGCATTTGAATTCTGGTAGTCGCAAGCTTTCGATTGGCCAGTGCTACTAAATATTAGCAAGAAGCTTTCATTATTCATTGCCAGTTGAACTAAATTTTTCATTCAGATACGCTGAGAACAGCTGTGATAAATTTAAAATTAAATAACTAAATAAGTATTTCACAGTCTGGACGGAGCAGAAGAAACGGAGGCCATTTCTTTGCAAGTCAGCGTCATTTGTTTATATTTCTTGATTTGTGGTAAGAATGCTTTATGAATTTAATATGTTTAATCCCATTACCAAAGTTAGATACTGCTATTGGGAAAAAGTGAAGGACGTGCCGGGAGCAGACATTGTTGAGTCCTCACGTTGAAATGTATCTAACTGATGTATGTTGTCATGATAATGTTTGAATATTATTGTATTAGAGTATATTAGTAAGCTTCCGTGTTCCATGAACACTGTTCAACATGCCTGAAGCATTTACATTTAAAAAGAAAAAGAAGAGAAAAATATATATAAAAGGAAATGTGGTTACCCCACATTATATAATTGAGGAAAACTATGTAAATGTACAGTGGCGTATCTGCCATAGGGACCTGAGGTGTGGTCAAAGCAAGGTGGGAGTCATGAAAAACTAGGGGCGAGTGCACCTGAAATGCACGCGAGGCTGACCCCATATCACCGTAGGGAAATAAATAATATCAAAAGTGATCAGATATAAAAGGCCAGGGTGTCCTTTTGTTGCAGAGGTTTTATTTCCTGTTGCCAGCTGGTAACAGGAAACCTGAGGAGTGACGAAAACGCCAAGAAGTCTCCGAAAATTCATGTATGCTGTCAAGAGATAACAGCAGGAGCTTGGGCGTGTGATGTGATATCGATATTTCTGCAACTACACACTATCTTATCATTCAACAAGAAACCATAGGTGATATGTTAAGGACCTGGGTATATCTGACAGTTTCGTTTTAAATAAACACTTGTATTTCAAATCATACTCAGGAAGTTGATGGGGTATGATGATAATACAGCCCCTCATACACAGTGACTCTCCCTCTTAGATGAATAAAGTGTAAGCTGTGAACATTCCAACAGGAAAGACAGATATTAACTTTGTAGTTATTTGGGCAGAATTGTCCAGCCAATTATAGTTGATCTTTTCTGTAAACTATCTTGTCCTCATTTTCAAAGACCTGTCCAAAGATATGACTGGACCGGCAAAATAAATTGTACAAAAAATATCAAATTTAAAGAAAAACTTAACCACAGGTTTTTATTCACTTCCTCATAGAAACGTAACGTGTTTTTGTGTTGTGTACCATCATTTCATTTCTCCCCTAGACACTAGGTACATCATACACCAGACACTAGAGCCAAAATAGTGACCGTGTGAGATCTAGGGAGGTAGCGTTAGGTTCCCTGCACAAAATTCATCATCATCATTTATAGAGTCAGGGGCCTACATGTGCTTGACCTCACACGGTTAATACATACACGGATTTCATTCTTTTTAGGATACCATCATAACCTCCCCAGCAAAATCTAATTTTGCTACACTCTTGTCCTGTTTTTTTTTCAATCTGGGTTTTCCAGTCAAACGGCGATCAAAGGCTATGCCTAGGTAGTTTGGGTTTTCATCCAAATGTAGATTTTCCCATTTAGCACCAATTTGGAGATCTGTGGTTTGTTTGACAGAGAAAACGCTGTGTATGATGTTTTCCCTTCATTTATCTTTACTAGCCATGCCTTGGCCCACTCCTCCAACGATGTTAGGGCTTGCTGCATCCGAATGCTTGCCGAAGTGATATATTCCTCTGAGATCCACAGAGCTAAGTCGTCTGCAAAGGAGGCATTGTGAGTTCTTCTTGGAATATTCTCTGATATGTCATTAATATATGCGAGGAACAACATGGGTGACAGGACTCCCCCTTGGGGAACACCCTGCTGCAATACCATCTTCCTAATTGTCCGTCCTTGTAGTTGGACTCTGGCAGTTCTATTCTCAAGATAGTGGCTGATCCATTTGAACATTCTCCCACACACTTCACCTCTTTGCAGCTTGACCTTCAGTCCATCTTTCCACACTTTGTCAAATGCTTTTTCTAAGTCCACCCAAACCACCAGTGTGTGCTTTTTTTCTTGGAACGCGTCCTCAATTTTCTGAGTTATATACGTGATCTGATATTCAGTGGATCCGTGTTTTCTGAATCCTGCTTGCTGTGGGGCTAAGAGATGTTTTTCCTCTATATGCTATATTAGTCGGGTATTTATTAAGCGCTCCATCAATTTTTCAACACAGCTAAGTAGACTGATAGGTCTGTAGCCATTTGGTTCTGTCTGAGCTTTGTCTTTCTTAGGTATTGGAATCAATATGGCGTCTTTCCATGCCTGTGGTACTATTCCTCTTTTCCAGCTGGAGTTTAGGATGGCCAGAAGCTTCTTTTTTGCCTTTGTTCCTAGGCCTGTTAGCATTTCATTGGTTATCCCATATTTTTTCCAGGTGACTTCTTTTTCTTCAGCGCCCTCATTGCTTTCTTGCATTGTTAACTTTGTCATCATGTGTTCTTCTGGTGCAAGCTTTTTGTTGTCATGACTCCTTTGTTCATCACTGATGGCCTTTCTTCTCTCTACAGGGACATCAATATGGTTTGCATCAGCATAGTGTTCCATGAGTGCATTTGCAGCTTTTTTCCCGAGAGCATATTTTCACTTTGTTTGATTGTGATGTGATTTTTGTAAGTTTGTTCGTTGTTCAAAGCTCTAACTAGTTTCCACAGTTTGTTCCCTTCTTTATCTAGGTTGAGATTTTCTGTTGTTTGCTTCCAGCAGTCTCTTGATGTTTGGTTTAATGTTCTTTTGTACTTTGCAGTGGTTGCTTTGAGCAAGATGTTTGCCTCAGTTGTTTTTTCTGTTTCTGCCGTGTCTCTGGCTTCTGTTACCTTATCTTAGCGTTTTTGCAGTTCTTCATTCCAGTATGGTTTATAGTTAGTTCTTGCCCCTCTCGGAATGGTCTCAATAGCTGCTTGAAGTATTGCTCTATTAAAGCTTTCAACCATACGGTATTTGTCATGCTATTGTTTCGTGTTTTGATGGTCTCGCAAAGACTGTCAGTCAGCACTGCAAAACTGTCCCAGTCAGCTCTTTTGTAATTCCATCGGGGAGATGGTAGTAGTATACAATGTACCTTTTAGGTATTATTGTGGTGGCGCGCTGTGGAGGCGCGTGACTTTTATATAAGGAAAATGTGGTGGCGCTTTGTGGTGGCGCGTGACTTTTATATAAGGAAAAGGTGGTGGCGCTTTGTGGTGGCACGTGACTTTTATATAAGGAAAATGTGGTGGTGCTTTGTGGTGGCGCGTGACCTTTTATATAGGAAAATACTCCGATGTCTTTTATATAGAGATATATTTAGATAATATATTTAGAAACAAGAAGACGATATTTATAGACATATATTTAGATAACAGGAAGAGGATATATTTAGACAATATATTTAGACATACAAAAAGTAGACATACAGGACAACAGTTAGACAATATATTTAGACTTGAGACAATAGGAAGACGATGTTACAACAAGAAGACTTTTAGACAATAGGAAGACGATGTTACAATAGGAAGACGGGATATTTTTAGATAACAAGAATACGATATATTTAGACGATATATTTAGATAACAAGAAGGCGATATATGTAGATAATAGGAAGATATATTTAGACAATAGGAAGATATATTTAGACAACAAGAAGACGATATATTTACAACAGTTATACGATATTTATAGACATATTGAGATAACAAGAGGACGATATTTATTGAGATAACAGTTAGATGATATATTTAGACAATAGAAAGATATATTTAGATAACAAGAAGACGATATATTTAGATAACAAGAAGACAATATATTTAGACATATATATTTTACAACAGTTATACGAACAGTTAGACGATATATTACAACAGTTATATATAGGTAACAAAATGAATGTTAGTTAATATAGTTTATTTTTCAAATACTGTTTTGTAGTAACAAAATATATAGGAACATATATACGTAGAGGTAATTGGTCACGAGCTAAAACTTTAACGAGCCCAGTTCGTTTAACAAATATATCCGACAGGAGCTTGGTCCGTATCTCGTCTGTATTTATCGTTTAAGTGGTGTAGTCTGTCAAAACTTGGCGCGATTTCGAGATCTCCAAGATCGAGTCTTGCTCGGCGTAGACGAGAACCTGTAATGGTTCGGGTGTGACCTCGGAGAATTTAAGTTCTACTGAGACAGGGCCCGACTTGGCCATCTCAAACTGGTCACCGTCCAGTAGACTGGGGGTGAGATCAAAGGCGTATAAGGCGTAACCGTTCTTAAAATGTCTATACTCGAGATCGTTGCCGGCGTCTTTGCCAACCAGTCCCATAGCTAGATTCGTCCCGAAGAAGGCTCTCACGTACTGGTTGTGCTCATAATCCATGGACAAAGGCTTGCCACTGACTGTTTTGCCGTCCGCACTGACATTCAAATATATCAGACCAAAGGTAGCGAAATTAAACGTATTAGACGTATACGACCCGTTAAAAGCGGTCGAAGTGACTAGGCCAATCACGATCCGTGTGGGTGTTTGACTGAGAAATAGATTATCCTGCATGTGCGATAGCATACCTCTAGGGATAGAGAAAGTTTTTAGCACAACTCGTTTCAAGGGGTACTTGACATTACCTCGCACCAAGGCTTTCTCGTGGGCTAGAGAGACGGCGGGGTTTAATTTGGCTTTCCGGACAACCAAGGCCGCATAAGTTATAATAGATTTATAACCAGCGGTGGGGTCGTGTCCCAGCACGTTGAAGGCATCTTTAGACGGGTTGAGTTTTACTTTAACGGTCACACCATTTAACAGGTAACGATCTTGAGCGAAGATATCTGAATGTAAACGACCCATTATATCAATGTCCTGAGAACCAGCCGCTATATGTCGACGCAGTCTTAACCCGTTGTTATTATCACCAATTGTGTCCGTAATAAAATTTGGCGTGTCTTTGTAAAACAGAGCCGATGTCAGATGGCCTCGTTTGGCTTCCTCCCCGTAATTCAACGTGGCTTCCAGGTAAGCTCTATAAGGGTAGGTGTTCTCGCTGGGTGTAATCAGCGTGTCGTTCAGTGAAACGTCGACTTGGGAGAATAAACTGTGCAGGTAATAGTTGATCGAGGCCACCTCCGCATCAGCGGGTAATGCACCGCCATTAGCTAACGTGATTTTGGCGCGTAAGTGTTGAAGAGTATTGAACAAATCTAGATATTCTTCACCGTTTCCCGATATTACAAATTCCACTGGGGCTCCGGGGGCTAAGGCGGCCAATGGATGTATCTCCACAAATTGTCCCTCTTCTACGGCTGTCTGCGTTAATGGTACGCTAAACAAATCTAGACCACCGTGAAGACACTCGCACGAGTTGGGGTGAACGAGCGCCATCATTCAAATATATCAGAGTACCGTCGCTTCTTCTGGTGAGAATGAGAAGGCCGAGCTCGGTTACTGCGTTTTATTCGTTTCGGCTCGCCAGGTGGGGCAGCTCTCGTTTTTCGTTTTCTTCTAATACCGCTACCCGATTGGTTAGTGGTGAGGTGTTCAACCGCTCCCTGTAATAAACGCTGACCCGACTCCTTGGCTCGTTCACGAAATGACTCACCAACATTTCTGCCGGTTAACGCATCGCTCGCGACCTGTAGACCGGTGCCAAGCCCTTCTCTGAGTAAAGCTTTGCCTCAAGTTTTTAACCATGGCAGAACCATGCGACCGAGCCCGCAGAAAAAACTACCCAAACCATGTCCTCTTTGACTTCTACCTCCGATAACACTGGCATCCCGTGGCCAGCTTGGTTGCAGTAAAACTCCTCATACATTTTCGGGTTTCGTCGGATGGGTACGTGTCTCACCATTTTTTTAGTCAAAATCAAACCGTCTGTGAGTTCGGAAGTGGAGTGTCAACAGCGAAGCTCCGCTAGTGAATGGGATAGTCTTACCCTGGTCGTTAGATAAAAGGATTTCCACCGCGTCAAACGAAAAACGGCTCAGGGGTACGTAGTGTGGTTTGTCGTAAATCCTAAAAACAGAAGCGGTAGTCCTATCCAAAATAGGAACAATCCGTAACAAAGGGACAGAGGCATCTCCAACTGGTCTCGCCGCTACGAGATCGCAGTACACGTATACATTTTTCATGTCGCTATCCATTTGTACTTCAGTCTTGCCTCGTAGTATTGGGTCGATGTCTGTGGCGAGAGAGGTGGGAAAGCCTAACATGTGTTTCAACGTCTCGCTAATTCTAACTTCTACCTCCGGATCATACAGATTCAAGGTGGCCTTATTATTGTTAAAATGGAATCTAACTCGGGCTTTTTCATCCACATCCGTGGCTAAAAGCAAACGATTCAACTCGTCGATCAGCGTGTCGGGTGACGTGTATAGACCGGCGGGTAACGTGAGTAGTATAGACTCATCTTCTTTGTTGGGAAAGTAATGTATCCATACATCATCCTCTAGCACGTTAAAATAACTTTTGGGAAATTGAATCTCAACCAAACCAACCTCGTAGCGTGAAGTCAAGTCTATAGTCTGCGGCAATTTGACGAAAAAGTGACCGGCGTTATTGTTTGGGTTTATTTTCATCGAGGCATTGCTGGGTGAAGTCACGTAAAAACTCATCCTATCTTAGGGTTAGGTAACATGTAACCCAGACAACTGCTCATTAAGGCGATCTAAAACTTGCCGTCTGGTCCCTTTGCGTTGCTCCGACTCAGATTGAATAACGAGACACCGATGACGACATATATAACGATCATATGACAGATGAAAACGATCTCTAGTCGCGGGACTAGTTTCCCAAAAAAAGGCCAGACCGAGGTTCTCGTGGTCTTGGGAGGGGGTGGCCGCAAAACTGGGATGCTCACTTCTTCTTCAATCTCCATCAGTCTCGATATCTCGCTAGTTGTTTGGCGGAAATCCAGCTGTTTAATGACGAGTTATAACCGAACGATTTGACTAAATACTCTATAACACCCCTGACACCTCGGCGTTCTTGCAAAATGGACTCGATTCGATAAACTATCTTGTCGCCGACTCGCTGCAGCTCTTCTTGGTAAAAAGAACCTTTCAGTTCCTCACCCGAATCATCTTTAAGGACGTATGTGACCGGTCTTGTTTGGTTTAGTCGACTGACCGTAAACAGTTCTTCTGTCCACGCCGGCGTATAACCCTTTTTAAAAGTTTGTCTGGCTTGGGCGATCCGCACGCGATCACCAGCTTTAAAATAGACTTTTCTGCCGACGACGTCAGGGGTCGAATACAACGTATGCCACACCTCTTCTTGATTGCTCGGAGTAACTTCCGCCGGTGCCATCTTAATACTCCGGTGATACGAATAATTGTAGTTGTGGACCAGTTGCTGTATCACGTCGACGTAGCGAAGAGTGTTGGTTTTGGTAAAGTAACGCCACGTTTTTTCTTAGAGGGTTCGATTAAACCTCTCGACAATAGCTGCCTTGGTATCCTCATTCTCCGTAGTGAAGAAATGGACACTCTCGTCTTTAAGAAACTTTAAGAATGTTTTGTTGACGAACTCACTGCCTTTGTCTGTTTGAAAATTTATCGGTTTACGACTGTTAAAAATTGTTTTTACCGCTGCTACTAAACTGTCCCAGTCTTGTTTTTCAATGGAACAGCCCAAGCGAATTTACTAAACACGTCAATACACGTTACTAGATAGGAAAACCCATCGTTGAATTTCTTTAAACTTCGCAAGTCAATTAAATCAGCCTGGAACTGTTGGTCGATACCACCCGCAATGGTGGTACGTCGTTTAAATTTTCTGCGCACCGGTTTGTGTAAGGTGTAGGTATCCTGATGACCTAACCACTCTTCAATTTTTTTACGAGTAAGTTTGGTGCTACGTTGTGAGGCGCCGATTCCCCCATAAGACCCGGGTCGTTTTGGATCGTAGTAATGTTGTTTTAAAATCTTATTCATTTCTTTGGCCATGTTTCCCACTTTGGTGTTTTTTTCCTTCTTCTGAGCGAATACGACGATGTTTCTCGCAATTTACTGGCAACCACCTTTTTTCGATTAGTTGGTGTGACGGGTGGGGACTAAGGCTTTTTGTCAACGACCTCATCTTTAAGTACAGTGGGTTGTTCGCTGGGAGGTTTCGACTCGTTAAGTGGAGACTTAATATCCACGTGGCCTAGAGGTACGTGACTGTACTGTTCTATTCGATTCAAATAATGCTATAGTGTTTGCTGATATAGTCTATCTTTGTCACCCACTGGCAAATCTTCTCGTTCCAAGACTAGTTGCATTTGAGTATCCAATTCTCCCAAGTTATCTCTTAGAGCATCGGGTGGTCTATAAGGTTTTTGAGCCTCTAACAACCGAGGATCCATCAAAATCATTTTCTTAGCCATCTAAAAGAGCCCTCTTAGTACAGTTAGTATTAGAGTTAACAACGCACCCAAGAATCCTCCAGTTTGTAAAAATTGTTTTCGTCTTTTGAGCGACAATTTCTTCTTGGTAAGCGCTCGCAGGGTGTTTTTGTAACGACGCATACGTCTCTTCTGAGGGGGTGTCAGTGTAACGTTACCTTTTAATACGTTGTGACAACATTCACAGAGTGTTCCTACCAGATAGGGTGACGCTGTTTTAATAACAGCCTTGATGACTGGTGGTTTGGCCGTACCTAGAAACTTTAACATATCAGCATGTCTTTTTACCTTTTCTCCCATCTCGTTATTTCGGTACGTAGACAATTTGCTGTTCGTGTGGGAATATGTGGGTGCGTAAACGCAGAGTGTCTGGTGTTTCTCGACGAAGGTCGATTACCAAATAGCCGTGTGGGGTCGACGTCGCGTCTTTAAAACTTTCTTGGACATAGGCAGTCCGACCTGGGTACATCTGTTTGGCTAGATTAACAATCTGCGATCCATCGCGTGGATTTTTGAAAAGCACTATATAATGAGAATTTAAACTAATGGTTCTGTGTTCTTTGTTCTTGGCAAATAAATTTTGCACAATATATATTACGCTTACATTTTTATGATGACTGGTTTTTGTGAATAATTTAGTTACTCGCTCATCTGTCTTGCTCATCAAATCATCGATAATTACCAAACGTTTCTTATCACCTGTCCACTGCTCAATGTCCGGCAGTCCTTCAATAAACTGAACGCCAGGCATCGAATTATATAGGGGTTGGTATTCCCCATAATACCATAAAATTTCGTCAGGTACAGCTGTCACCATATCTCGAATATGTTTTAGGAAACGCTGTACAAAAACAGTTTTCCCACTAGAAGTAGGGCCTAAAATTGACGCCGTGAACGGGTGCACCCAACGCCGATCCATAGCTAACAATGATAACTTACACTTACATCCAGTTATTTTATATCTAAAACACAACACGTGAACCCCTTTTCAACAACGTAAGAATCATGCTAACAATCACGAGAATCACAGTGTTTTCAACAACGTAAGAGTCGTACTAACATTGTGAGAATCACTGTGTTTTCAACAACGTGAGAATCACCCTAAAAACATATACACAATGATTCAAACCATCCGTTACTCACACACCTATTGGTGTAAACAAGGCTAATATTGACAACAAAAATAACCGGTTGTTATTCTTCGTCAACACAGTATAACAATATTAAAGATTTGTTTTTTAAATGTTGTATTTAAAGAGTGACCTAATAAAGTGTTAAGTTATATACTTTCACACAGACAATATATATATTTTTACATACAGACAAATACTAGAACGGACAATTCTATTTTGTTCAAAAGTTTGCTCGAACTTGTCTTCAACCAAATTATTCACATCTGCTGTGCGTCATTACAGTTCTTGTAATAACATTCTCGATAATCGACCATTGTAACAAAGACGTGGGTTCTGAATATTTGCTCGCAGACGAGCCCAGCTGTGGTACGTTGATTAACAGATCAAATGTAAAATAAGTCATATTTCGACAAGGGAATATGACTTTTTAGCAACATCTGCGACTAATTAAACATGCACGTAATGAAATTGCATATCGATTCCGCTATTTGTTCACAATGCTGTACGTGCAAGATCTCTGAAACACACTCACGTACATCTTTCATTCGATCTTATATGAATGAAATTGGTAGGAAACATTTTCCGATCAGGAGCGTAATTAGGTAAACACAGCTGCGCCGTAATTAAACATTCGCGTAATGATCGATAACGGGTTTCAGCGTCGAACAAAACCGTTAGCTCTAGATTTATCGCAGATCCATATCTGTACTAGAATTTTTTATAAAAGAAATTGGCTTTGTTTAATTGTATTTTCCGAACAGGTGAGTAATTAGGCAAACACAGCTGCGGCGTAATTAAACATTCGCGTGAAAATGGTAAATTAGATTCTTTTCAAAAACGTACTAGCGACGTTCTATTGATCGAACCAAATCACCGCGAAAACCTGTCGCGCGTATGAATACACAAGCGATTCTTTGTGTATTCATATACGGGGACTTCTTTTATTGACAAGTCTGTTGATATAACCAACAATTGTGTTAGATATGTCTCATTCTGTAACCAGCCCTCGATCACTTCTGATCAGTCGTTTTGAAAAAACCAGACATTGAGACCAAGAAACATACTTCTGAAAACCAGACAACGAAAAGTATGTTATACTGTTTTATTCGTATTTTGTGTTAAATATTTCTATCGTTTTTCTGTATTTAAAAGATATATGTCTGTGACTGTTTAAGCGTATTCTGTGGAAAAAATATATGGTTGCGTCTTTGTTGTTTTTTCGATAGGTGTATTTTCTTAACAGTCAGAGACTGGAAAAATAACCTATGCAAAGTTCTAAATATGTATGTGTGTATTCGTCTGTTTTTTCCCAATAATAATTCTAGGAAGTTAAAATATATATTTCACACATAAATGTTATATATATTTTTATATAGCTGTTTTCACTAGGTTATATACAATAAATAACTTTTAAAAATATCTGTTTTGGTTGTTTTTTCGGTACTCTGTGTTAGGGTGATAAATATCTACATCTCATGTCTCTATTTAATAAAAATTATACAAAAAAGTTTTAGTTGTTTGCTTGTATTCTTGTGTATTCGTTAAGCGTACTCTGTGTTAGGGTGTTAAATATCTCTATTTTTAAAATATGGTTGTGTGTTTGTCTTTTTACTAGGTAGTTTTGTTAAATGTTAAGCTTATTTCAAAGTTATTATGTCTAGACTAATAGGTATGTTAATAATATTTGTTTGTTAAGAGGTTAAATCGTTTTATTTGTTATGTGCTAGGCACAGTCTAAGTTCTGCAATATCTTTGCTTCCACAACGCGCTTGGGGCATGTCTGATATGTTAACATAACAAATAATAAAATATAAAAAGAAAAATACAGAAACTGTCTGATAACTCAAAAAAGTTAATAAACACTATATCACATTAAAACATACGAACTCTTTCATTGAAAAAGACTGTTTATAATGAAGAGTAGGCGTGTGTACACCTGTCTGTCTATTTCTCTCTCTGTCTCTCTCTCTCTCTTTCTCTTTCTCTTTCTCTCTCTCTCTCTCTCTCTCTCTCTCTCTCTCTTTCTTTCTCTTTCTCTCTCTTTCTCTCTATCAGATTGTCTGTGTTTTATTTAACTGCTTGATACATATACGAGGGGCGTTCAGAAAGTAATGCACCACATCGTTTTTCTCAGCTAATAATGAAGATAGAAGCATGAAATTTTGCACACTTCAAATATGGCATGTGCCAATTGTGTGCACTAAATTGCACTGCAACCGGCCAAATAATATGGCTGCCCTAAACCGTTGAAATGGAGCATGTTAGCAACTTTGGTTATAAACAGCGAATTGTGATAGAATTTCTCGTTGCAGAGAAGGAAACTGTTGTAAATATTCACAAGCGTCTATGTGATGTGTATGGAAGTTTTGCAGTCGACAGGAGTACAGTCAGTCGCTGGGTTCAGAGAATCAAAGAATCAGGAAGTGGAGATACGGAGCTGCTTGATCGGCCGCGCTGTGGACGTCCTGCCACAGCCACCAACGCAGAAATGTTGAAATGCGCTGAGGGCATTATTCTTACTGATAGGCAAATCACTACTCAACAGTTGGCATTACAGCTGTCAGTCAGCATTGGTAGTGCAAATGCAGTTATAAAAACTCGGATTTTCTAAGGTTTGCGCAAGATGGGTTCCTCGAAGTCTCACTAATGACCACCGATTGCAAAGGAAAGCAATTTCTTCTGAACTGTTGGAGCGTTTCAATGCTGATGGAGAGAACTTTTTGGCTACGATCGTTACAGGTGACGAAATCTGGTACATCATTTTGAACCTGAGACCAAAAAGACAGTCAATGGAGTGGCATCATCCGCAATCACCAAGAAGAAAGAAATTCAAGACAATTCCTTCAGCTGGAAAGGTCATGATCACTGTCTTTTGGGACATTGAAGGTGTGATTCTTGTGGACGTTATGCCAAGAGGAGAGACAATCAATTCGCAAGCTTACATTAGCACATTGAAAAAACTCATTCAACGTTTTCGCAGAGTTCGGCTGCACAAGAATCCAGCAGACCTGCTTCTTCTTCACGACAATGCGTGCCCTCACACAAGTCTGGCAACACGGGAAGCAATCACCAAATTGGGTTGGACTGTACTACCCCATCCACCCTATAGTCCCAATTTGGCACCATCTGATTTTCATCTATGTGGTCCACTTAAAGATGCACTCCGTGGGACAAGGTTTGAAGATGATGAAGGAGTGATTCATGCAGCGAAGAAATGGCTACATGATCAAGACAAAATCTGGTACGGGCTATGAATACATGCACTTGTTTGGCGATGGCATAAAGCCGTACAAGTTGATGGGGATTATGTTGAATAATATCGATGTTTACATGACATATGCATGTACATTGTGTATAAATTTCCTGCTTTTTGAATAAACAGCTCCTGAGAAAAACGATGTGGTGCATTACTTTCTGAATGCCCCTCGTATATATGTATTTAATTTTATGTGTGAATAACTTTTTTTGATCCTCTATTCAACAGATGGAGTTACCTCAAAGCAAGAACTGTGGCTACATCTGCGTGCAATGCAGTCGATCTTTTAGTTTTGAACGTAATCTAAATCGCCATATGACATCGGTTCACGTGGAGCCCCGATACCCCTGTCGTGTCTGTCCTCAAAACTTTACCAGTCCTGAGGCATTACAACACCATATAGCTCTCGAGCATGGGCCAGGGGCACCTAGATCAGACACCCCAGTGGGCACCACTACACAAACAGACACAATGGTACAAACCACTACACCGGGGACCACCACAGCACCGGGGCACAACCTCATGTGTGCCCGGTGTAACAAAACTTTCACCAGACGTCATGCATTATCACGGCACATAAAAACCGTGCACTCACTGACTCTGTTTTCTTGTGAGATCTGTGGGAAAACCTTTTCTCGTGGTGATAGGTTGCGGGTTCACACACTACAGCATCATGCCTATGTCCCAACACCAGCCTCATTCCCCACACCAGGTGCCACGTTAGACTCATCATCATCATCAACCTCGAGAATACCAACAGCGCACCAACAGACACTAACAGCCGGTGCCGCGTTAGACTCATCATCATCATCAACCTCGAGAATGCCAGTAGCGCACCAACAGACACTAACAGCCGGTACCACAACAGACTCAACATCATCAACCTCGAGAATGGCAGCATCAGGACCCACTTCAACACCCATCCCATCATCCTCTTCAAATGCTGCAGGCCAGACCAAGAAAAGAACAATACCCAGTACCCACCAAACCCATATAAAAAAACCGCGCTTGTCTTCTGAGGAAGACAGTTTAGTTGACCTACCGTCTGACATAAGACAGAAATATATTGACAACTGGCAAGCCATCAAAACACACTCCAACAAACATAAATACCTGTCCACATTCACTTTCTTCCACTGTCGTGAAACATTCTAAATCCACATATATAAATTAAAAGGTAAATGTAAAGCCTAACACATAAATTCAATAAAAGGGAAAGAAGAATGGTAAAGAACAGTGCTGTCACAATGACTGTACTCGAGATCCCCCTTTTTCTACTTCGTCTGCATATTGTAACGCTTTCACGTTTGATAGTAAAGCCTATAGCAGCATACACGCCTTTCTAACAATAAAACGTGTACTGTATTTCTTAGAAAACCTTGAGATACGCAAGCTGATTAATGACCTAGATTAATACTAGCATTAATTTCATTTTATACACTGCGTAATGAAAAGACAGAAGAACTTAGGGTAGAGAGAGAGAGGGCTGAACGGAGGAACGTATGCAACACTAACACGCGTCTCGCGATATAAAATTAATGCCACCCCCAAGCGTAAGGCATGAAGCACTAACTTTTTTTCAAATAGACAGTGATAAAAAACACTACCAATACGAGGGTTAGGTTTAAAAACCTGTTTAATGCTTATTAGTAAACATGACATTATACTGTTTTATGTCTGAAAGCCTGACAGTACCGAGACACCACATCGTATCGAAGTGAACGGGAGGTAGAAGAAAATGCATATTTTGAACGCAGCCACTTAGCTCCATTAAATTTATATATTTGGGTTCCTTAGGACTTCCTGACAAAGAATATGTTAAGTGTTACGCAAATAGTCTAGGAATTAACAAATTATAGCCAAAAGAAAATAGTGAGGGTGTCTGACAGCACCAAATCATAATCGCACAGTGGCATGTTTTGAAACCACCATTTTACGGGAAACAGGCCAACATGTTAAATCCGATTTGATTGGCGGGAAGTATATGTAAGACGAAACACGATTAGTCGGACTGCAAATACTAATTTTGGTTGGTAGGGGAAACGTAGGAAGGGTAAATTTTTTCAAAAGCTTGTGTAAACATGGTCCTATTGGCTAGACCCGCTGATATAGTCAATTAGGAGCGTCTGTTCAGTGCCACATTTTAGAATAAACTTACTAAGAAACAGTGCGTTGAGATCCAGCTCATATTTTTCTAAATAAAAGCCTGGGACAGAGGCAGATCGGAATTTGTGCCATAATTCATCGCCAGTCAACGTATTTGTTTATTATTTCCATGAATTGTGGTAAGATTGACATGTTTGATATCTTTTTGATGAAAATTGAATGTGAATTGATAATTTATGTCTGTATATGTGTGTGGTTCAGTAGCAAACATGAGGCAAAGCCTAGATATTGCTCCAACCTGAACAAAACTTGTCGGAGAGAAGTATATCGGCATGGGATCGCCAAATAGTACACTGACACCTATCTTATTGACTAGAAGGAACTAATGCTGGAATTGCAGAGGCGTAGTAACCATTAAGGAGAAGAATACTGGTGTAAATTGTTTCAGATGAAGCTAGCAGTTGGCCTACCACTCTGAACTCAGTGTTTGTTAGGTATTGTGTTCAGTGTGGAAACCGATTATAAATTAGTTCTGAAGTAGGAGGTACAACCTTCTTGTTTCAGGGACCGTGGTCCTAACTTTTTGAAGCAGCACCTGGTCTGAGTTTTGCTGAATCCAGAGGCTGATAGCATACCCCTTGATCCAGATAGCGACCAGTGATGTGTCTCAAGAACACAGTGAAGCAAGCGAGCAGAGGAGACTGTTTCATGCCGCCATCACAGAAGATAAGATTATGTGGCCAGAGCAGCTCAATCCTATGTGCCCCCCCTCCCTCTAAAATTGACAGTAGATTAATTAAAGAGGGACAATAAATTGTTTCAAATGACAGGAACTGTGAACTTTTCCCAATACGATTTCCACCATAAGCAAACACTTGAAGTCATGATGACAAACAACAACCTAGCTTGAAAAAGCCAGTATTACCTCATAGTACTACTTCACAACTTACACACATAGAATAATAATAATAAAATATGTCAATACAAAGATCATATCGATAAATTGTGTACATACAACTTGTAATTACATTTGATTGGGATTCCTGGTTCACTGTGTAGTTGAATCAGGATATCTATTATTGAAAGGAATTAATACATATATTTTTAAACTTTAACACTTGACTCATTTAAGATAGTCTTATAGAGTGTTATATGTGTGTGAGTGTGATAAACGAGCGCAAAGGCCTTATTGCTCTATCTTTTCCTACATCTTTCGTATTGCATTTTCTCCGACATTTGCTCTTTCATGCAACATTTGCGATCCATATTTGCTATTTCATCGTTGTGATTACTCGCAACCGGTATCTAGAGAACCACATTTGCTCTTTCATCGGGGGAAATAAAATCCTTTGCTTGAGTCCACATGCCCGACATTATCGTTTGAAGCCCACATTGCATCGTGATAAATCAGGTAAAAACACATATGGTCATCCGAATCAAACATGGGCATGCGGTAATTTCTGTGACACCACATTGGACGCCCAGATTGGCCAGGGGAAAACGTCTCACCGCGGTTCAGACAAGCGTTGTTTTACCACATTGGATGCCCAGCTTGGCCAGGTGACTTCCAGAAATATATAATACCGCATAATCTACTAGAGTGTAGAAGTCCAGTTTTTTCCTTGTGAGGAAGAGATTAAACCCAAAAACGCATAGCCTAATACACGTGTTTATTCAGAGTGGATGATAATTCAGTTCTGTGATTAATTGTGTTCTTAAAGGATTTTGCGAAGTGAAAAGAAGGTTAGTAGATCTTATACTTATTAATACATTTTCTTATTTTTGTTTATTTTAACCTCACAGCTAAAATGTGCGAAAGATAAAGTTTCAAATAATTCTTGGCATAACTGATTAAAAAAATCAGAAGATTTTCCTAGAAGATGATAGGATGATAGGAGGTAATTAATAGTTCATATTTCACCTTTATCATCATCACAGTCTCCCATGCGCACACACTCTCATGCACAAGATATTTAACATCATTAGAATTGAACTCAGAGAGAGAGAGATGAATAATGAGCAGTAGTTTAAATGCAAGTCAACCAGTGATGTTAAATGTGAAAAACTTACGAAGACTTTTGCGTGTCTTCAGTTCATCAGAAGTCTGAGTCTACACGCAACGTGTCTGACGTCTAACCAGAAATAAGTTATTAAAAACGGACATTTGGCTAGCAGAATTCGCCATAGGACATCTTTCATTCCTCAATTAAAAAGGAATATTGTCTCACCCACAAGTCATAAGGTGGACGCAGCATTTTTCGTCACCATATACTGCTTGCTCACAAGTTCAATACATCGTTATCACAAGTTCAATACAGAGTCATCATAAATTCTAATCACTCGAAAGATCATTATTATCTTAAGTCAAGCAAAAGAGCTCAAAAGAGGAATCGCATATTTATACCACGTGAAACACACTCTTAAGCGCATTTTATGAAGCAGACTCGAAAGTATATGAATCACGACTACATACGCAAGATTATGAGTCTACATATCACTAAAATTTCGTGAAGATATCCAGTCTGACCAGTACCCTCGGGAGATTAGACAACAGACCTTTTGTTCATATGACAGCTATTAACTGTTGATCAACACTACAGAGATATACTCAAACAGTGAAGGAATATACATAGATATCTCGTCAGCGTTCTCCGTACGACAACAGTATTCATCAGAACGTCCTCAGCTTAGAGATACCCCACTCGACATAACGTATAACAACTTGGGACATTTTATGCATACATGTGAATCCTCATATCTAGGAGAAGCATTTAGAGACACATGGACTGTGTAGAGTACTCACCATTTTGGTAACACGTATCATATCACATCATCATTTCACTTTACACCAGTTCATTCTCAATTAACTATTACTTAATTAACTGTAGTTTTATTATCTCATCTGTGTGTTTTGTGTGAATCGTCTTTCACCATTATCACGTTCTAACCATTACTAACCCTATATGTGTGGATATTTCATTAATAAACCCAACGATCGGTTGATCATTATCAAGAGTTTGTTAATGTATCACTCGTGCTATCGGTGTTACATATTCACCTATAGGAACCTTTCTCTACTCAGATGAGGTTGGGGGCTTTTTCTTTACGGGATCTAAGGGCAGAAGCTAAGGTCGTGGGGAAACAGAACTCTTTCCATAATTAATTAGAAAACACTGTCTAGTGGAAAGCATTCGCATTCCTGTCTTCTTGTCCCTATCTCGAATAGGTCTTTATTCTTTCTTAACGAACCAATTTCTAGAGACCTTATATCTATATCTCATAGACTATTCCTGGCAAAAACTACTGTAGTAGTTGCCCCAGTGACACACCACACGACAATTGGGGGCTCGTCCGGGATTAGTGAACCCGGACTTAGAAGTGTGATAAATCACATTTTCATCCCTGATATACAGTTGCGATAATTGCAAAATTTGTTGGCATTTTGAGGGATTACCTTCTAGACTGACTCTTACTATAATTTGTCTATTTCATATGGGGGATAATTTATATCTCTAAAGCACGAGTGATACTTTTTAAATTGAGTATCAAACGGACAAAGTAAGCACTTTTTGAGAACAGAAGATACTGTAAGGAACTGATTTTAAAAAAAAATCTTTTTCTGTAACTGCTGGGAAAATTTTTATCATAAATATTTAGCAAATTTTTCATAGAAAACTTCGAGATAATCTGTTATATAATTTTCAGAATACGCTAAGTGAGTGATTTTTTTAAAGAACTATTTGAACTTGATTATTAATTTAAACCTAGCTGGTTTTAAAGAGATAATTACTCGTGCGAGTCTAAACAATTTGCTTGGAGGTCACTGCCAATTTTTTTCTTCGTGAACCCATACTGCATATCATGGCAGATGCCGCAAAAATTAGAACTAGTTTAATGGAGGCAGGGCGTGAATACGGGTTAAGTGGAAAAGATCTGATGAAATTTGTGAGTGAGGAGACTGATAAACTCCATGCAAGAGAGATAGAAGTGCAAAAACTTGCAATGGAGAAGGAGAAAGCCACAGCAGAAGCAGCGGAGCGGAAGGGGAAAGCCACAGCAGAAGCAGCGGAGCGGAAAGAAGCAACAGAAGCAGCGGAGCGGAAAGCCGTAGCAGAAGCAGCGGAGCGGAAAGAAGCAGCAGAAGCAGCGGAGTGTAAAGAGAAAGCAGCAGCAGAGCATGCACTTAAGATGAAGCAACTGGAAATCCAGGGGCAGACCAATCAGATAGAGCTGGCAAAAAGTGCAGCGGCTTCCAACTTGGATGGAGGGTACTCACACCGCTCAGATGGTGTGCCTACTTCGCAACCTGCACCACCCAATGCCATGAACTTTCCGCTGGAACCTTTTTCAGAAAGGAACGATACGATGGACGCCTTTTTAGACCGCTTTGAACGCTTTGCAACAGGGTTTGGGCTTGAAGAACGGAAGTGGAAGTTGAAACTTTCCCAGGGCCTAAGAGGAGCCGCCTACAAAGTTTTTAATAAACTTCCGGCCGGAGAGCAAGATGACTACCAGGCATTGAAAAAAGCTCTCTTGGTGAGGTACGAGCTTCATTCAGAGGCTTACCGAAAAAAATTTCGAGGTTCTAGGAAGGATGCAGGAGAGACTTTCTCACAGTTTGCAGCCCGTATTGAAGACTACCTAGTCAAGTGGTGTACACTGGAAAACTTTACCGAGAACTATGACGGGTTGAAAGAGCTGATTGTGATAGAGCAACTAAAAGAGTCTATGTCGGTGGAAATGCGTAGATTTCTCACTGAAAACGGCGCTGACCGGTTAGAAAATATTCTTACACTGGCAGAGCGATTCCAAAATGCTCTCATGGAGTCTCAAGGAGCCAGAAGGAAGTTTTCGGATCAGGCGCCAAAGCAACCTGCTCGCTCCCAACCAGACCAACAAAGCAAAGGACCACACATCTCGCATAAACAGCACGCAAAACAAGATAACTACAAAGAGCAAAACAAGAAAAATGCTGCGCCGCCCCAGAGACATGGAGATAAATGGTGCAAGTACTGTCGCTTGAACAATCACAACACTAATGAGTGCAAGCGCAGACCTCCTCCCCAACATGCTGCCTGTCTGCAGACAAAATCGTCACCCCGGAAGGAGCAGAGGACCGGAAACGTTTCTCATCCTCCCGTCATCAAATCAGTCCTCGTAAACGGACAATCTGTGGAGTGCCTTTATGATACATGACTTGCTTTCGATGCGGTGGTCAGGGCATCTCTTGTCACCCCTGACCAAATAACAGAAGAGAGTGTCGACATCCAAGGTCCGACGAAGGATGTTGCACCCATGACACTGCCAATTGCACTTATCAGAGTGGAATCTCGTTATGTGACAGGAGAGATTCGTGCAGCTATCATGGAAGAACCAATCTACTCTTTAATCTTGGGATGTAGATATGTGTTCCTTGGAGAACCTACTCAACCACTAGTCATTTTGCCCGTACAGACTAGAGGACAGTCAAGAAAAGACGCAGAGCAGGAACCTCCTACCAATATCCTCCCCGAGGAATTGAAGAGGGCCCAAAGGGAAGATTCCTCACTGGCGCCCTGTTTTAAAAAAATTACCTAGGACACACAACCCACCTACCCAGGGAAACTTCTTTATGAAAAATGGATTGATGTATCGCCGAGCTGGAAACGAAGGACAGGAACACAACCAATTAGTAGTTCCTGCAACCTATAGGAACCAGGTGCTTGAGATGGGCCACTCTATCCCATTTAGTGGACACATGGGAATGAGCGCCACGACTCAAAGGATTGCCTGCCACTATTATTGGCCAGGGATCACCGGCGACATTGAACGTTTCGTCAAGTCTTGTCCTCAGTGCCAGAAAGTTGCACCAAAACACTGGACGGCACCCGCGACCCTTGGGGAGATGCCAATCTTGGGCACCCCATTTGAAAGAGTGGCCGTGGATATAATTGGACCTCTGCTGAGAACTAAGAAGAGGAACTCCCATATCCTTACCTTAGTGGACACCTGTTCCATGTGGGGCGAAGCCATAGCCATACCAGCATGCGACTCAGTGCATGTAGCTGACGCTTTACTGAATATCTTTACTAGATTGGGCTTCCCGCATGAAATTCTCACAGACAACGGGTCACAATTTAGAGGCAAGTTGACAGAGGAGGTGCTTAGAATATTCAAGACTAGGCATATCCATACTTCGCCCTATCACCCCCAAAGTAACGCGCAAGTAGAGCGGTTTAACGGGACGCTCACCTCTATTCTTCGGAAGTTGGCACAGGAGAAGCCAGAAACTTGGGATCAGTATCTTCCTGCCGCATTATTTGCTTATAGGGAAGTACCGCATGCGTCAACTGGAGTTCCTCCGGCCACATTACTCTTCGGAAGACCTATTAAAGGTCCATTAGAAGCATTACTAAGAACATGGACAGATGCCAAGGCAGACGACACTGTCACATCAGCCTTCCAGTACGTCACAGACTTGAAACAACGCCTGAAATCTGGCTGGGAATTAGCCACAGCGAAAGTACGGGAGGCTAGGCGGAAACATGCCAAATATTACAATCGCAATGCGAAGGACCGAGAACTAGCAGTAGGAGAGAAGGTGCTACTTCTTCTGCCAAGTAGCAGTAATAAATTGCAGATTTGCTGGAGGGGACCCTACAAAGTGGTGGAAAAGATTTCTCGCACCAACTATAAAATCACCGTGAACGGAAAGCAGAAAATTTACCACTTACATCTGCTTAAGAAGTTTTACGAGCGAGCCCCTGCCGAACCAGCGCACCTCATGACTATGGCTATTGCTATGCAAATGGAAGAAGAGCCATTATCATCCGTAGAGTACCCGGTGATACAGGAGGAATCACATTTAGATGTGAAAATAAGCTCCACCTTAACGGAAGCCCAGCAAGAAAAAGTAAGGAGATTGATGGAAAACCACGCCGACTCTCTGACAGACAAACCGGGCCGGACAAACCTGATGGAGTTTGACATGGAAGTCACGGATCCTACGCCTGTCCGAATGAGAACCTATCCGATTCCGTATGCCAAGGCGACGGCATTAAAGCAAGAAATTGATTACTTACTTAAGGAAGGCATAATTTCGAAGTCGGAGTCCCCTTACAGTGCGAGAGTGGTGCTGTTACGCAAACCCAGTGGAGAACACCGCCTGTGCATCGACTACCAACAGCTGAATGCGTTAACACAGTTCCAGCCAGAACCGTTACCGGACCAGAACCAGCTATTTACTAAGCTGAGCAGGTCTCGCTATTTTTCAAAGATCGACCTCAGTAAAGGGTACTATCAAATACCGGTAAAAGCTGAGGTGAGGAACCTGTTAGCCTTCAGTACTCCAGATGGATACTTCGAGTTTAATGTGATGCCATTTGGACTGAACAATGCTCCTAGTGTCTTCACAAGGATGATGTGAAAGTTATTGGATCCCTTGAATCATTCCGCCATCAGCAATTTTATGGATGATATCCTAGTAGCTACTGAGTCGTTTGAAGAACATATATCAGCGCTATCCTTGCTGTTTAACAGACTCAGAGAAGCGGGACTAACCGCCCGCCCAACCAAATGTCAAATTGGGTGTGAACAGCTAGAGTTCCTAGGACATACTATATCCCATGGGACCATGTTCCCCGAGACTCAAAACGTTGAGAAGCTGAGAAATGCACCGAGACCGTCCATTAAAAGGGATGTCCGGTCATTTGTATCTCTCTGTGGATTCTACCAGAGATATATAAAGGATTTTAATAGCCTCTGTGCGCCCCTTACATCGCTAACCAAGAAAGGAAACCAAGATAAAGTGACATGGTCAGCAGAATGTGAACATGCATATGCACTCTTAAAAGAGAAACTCACCACAAAACCTATTTTACGGCTTCCGGATTTAACTAGAAAATTCATCTTGCGCACAGATGCCAGTAACATTGGAATCGGGGCTACATTACTACAGCCAGATGACAGAAGCCCACCAAATCTATTTCCGGTCGCATATGCGAGTCGGAAGTTAAACCGAGCAGAACAAAACTATTCCACAATCGAAAAGGAATGTTTGTCCCTCGTCTGGGGAATACAAAAATTTCAAGCATACCTGTACAGAAGGAAATTTACAATCCAGAGTGATCACCAACCTCTGACCTTCCTCGCCAATTCAAAGAATTTGAATGCTAGACTGATGAGGTGGTCGCTTGTTCTACAACCTTACACGTTCCAAGTGGACTATATCCAAGGAAAACATAACGTAGGAGCGGATTTTTTAAGCCGTCATCCTATGAGGCAGGACGGAGAGCACAAACAAGTAGAGGAAAGGGTGGAAACCGAAGAGAAAAACGAAGATGAGGAAAATGATTAAGGAATCCCGAGCAAGAAGGCTTAGCTCTCCTGAGTACGATTGACATCACACTTGAGGAGGGGCTATTGTGATAAACGAGCGCAAAGGCCTTATTGCTCTATCTTTTCCTACATCTTTCGTATTGTATTTTCTCCGACATTTGCTCTTTCACGCAACATTTGCGATCCATATTTGCTATTTCATCGTTGTGATTACTCGCAACCGGTATTTAGAGAACCACATTTGCTCTTTCATCGGGGGAAATAAAATCCTTTGATTGAGTCCACATGCCCGATATTATCGTTTGAAGCCCACATTGCATCGTGATAAATCAGGTAAAAACACATATGGTCATCCGAATCAAACATGGGCATGCGGTAATTTCTGTGACACCACATTGGACGCCCAGATTGGCCAGGGGAAAACGTCTCACCGCGGTTCAGACAAGCGTTGGTTTACCACATTGGATGCCCAGCTTGGCCAGGTGACTTCCAGAAATATATAATACCGCATAATCTACTAGAGTGTAGAAGTCCAGTTTTTTTCCTTGTGAGGAAGAGATTAAACCCAAAAACGCATAGCCTAATACACGTGTTTATTCAGAGTGGATAATAATTCAGTTCTGTGATTAATTGTGTTCTTAAAGGATTTTGCGAAGGGAAAAGAAGGTTAGTAGATCTTATACTTATTAATACATTTTCTTATTTTTGTTTATTTTAACCTCACAGCTAAAATGTGCGAAAGATAAAGTTTCAAATAATTCTTGGCATAACTGATTAAAAAAATCAGAAGATTTTCCTAGAAGATGATAGGATGATAGGAGGTAATTAATAGTTCATATTTCACCTTTATCATCATCACAGTCTCCCATGCGCACACACTCTCATGCACAAGATATTTAACATCATTAGAACTGAACTCAGAGAGAGAGAGAGAGAGATGAATAATGAGCAGTAGTTTAAATGCAAGTCAACCAGTGATGTTAAATGTGAAAAACTTACGAAGACTTTTGCGTGTCTTCAGTTCATCAGAAGTCTGAGTCTACACGCAACGTGTCTGACGTCTAACCAGAAATAAGTTATTAAAAACGGACATTTGGCTAGCAGAATTCGCCATAGGACATCTTTCATTCCTCAATTAAAAAGGAATATTGTCTCACCCACAAGTCATAAGGTGGACGCAGCATTTTTCGTCACCATATACTGCTTGCTCACAAGTTCAATACATCGTTATCACAAGTTAAATACAGAGTCATCATAAATTCTAATCACTCGAAAGATCATTATTATCTGAAGTCAAGCAAAAGATCTCAAAAGAGGAATCGCATATTTATACTACGTGCAACACACTCTTAATCGCATTTTATGAAGCAGACTCAAAAGTATATGAATCACGACTACATACGCAAGATTATGAGTCTACATATCACTAAAATTTCGTGAAGATATCCAGTCTGACCAGTACCCTCGGGAGATTAGACAACAGACCTTTTGTTCATATGACAGCTATTAACTGTTGATCAACACTACAGAGATATACTCAAACAGTGAAGGAATATACATAGATATCTCGTCAGCGTTCTCCGTACGACAACAGTATTCATCAGAACGTCCTCAGCTTAGAGATACCCCACTCGACATAACGTATAACAACTTGGGACATTTTATGCATACATGTGAATCCTCATATCTAGGAGAAGCATTTAGAGACATATGGACTGTGTAGAGTACTCACCATTTTGGTAACACGTATCATATCACATCATCATTTCACTTTACACCAGTTCATTCTCAATTAACTATTACTTAATTAACTGTAATTTTATTATCTCATCTGTGTGTTTTGTGTGAATCGTCTTTCACCATCATCACGTTCTAACCATTACTAACCCTATATGTGTGGATATTTCATTAATAAACCCAACGATCGGTTGATCATTATCAAGAGTTTGTTAATGTATCACTCGTGCTGTCGGTGTTACATATTCACTTATAGGAACCTTTCTCTACTCAGATGAGGTTGGGGGCTTTTTCTTTACGGGATCTAAGGGCAGAAGCTAAGGTCGCGGGGAAACAGAACTCTTTCCATAATTAATTAGAAAACACTGTCTAGTGGAAAGCATTCGCATTCCTGTCTTCTTGTCCCTATCTCGAATAGGTCTTTATTCTTTCTTAACGAGCCAATTTCTAGAGACCTTATATCTATATCTCATAGACTATTCCTGGCAAAAACTACTGTAGTAGTTGCCCCAGTGACACACCACACGACAGTGAGTGTCACAGTGTTGTAAAGTGTTGTGGAATAAATTAAATTGTTATCTGTATGTTGTTGTTGTGACTTACACTTCATCATTATCATAACCCTAGACATTCAACGTAGTCATCACAATATTCCAGAATAATTCTGACTGAGGTATAAATGTGGTAGCAAGTAAGGTCATCTGTAATACACCACATTTATTAGATACAGATACCTTCACAGCTGATCTCAGTCATTACACTAAGTCCCCTATAAATATTTATATCATCCCACTTTACCACATCCACAATAACCAAAGAATAGACTAGGCAAGTCTTTTGCTCCCTGTCTTCACACAACAGACAAAAAGATTCAAAATAAACTACAGTTTTCATGTCATCTTACGCCACAGAGAAACAAACGAATTACGTTTTTTTTTCATGCGTCTCATAATAATACGTGTGTGTTAGAACAGCGTCACTTAGTCAACAACATTACAGATTTCAAAGCTTTTGTCTCACAATTACACGACAGCGACATTATCACACACGCCCAATTAAACAGACCAAACACAAAATATTATGTTGAAGCAATTCCAGCCACTTCTTTCTATATATACAATCTTCAAGACTTTCCAATTGGCTGTTTATTACAAGAAATACCATCCTTTATCACCGAAAATAAACACATCAACACATTACAACACGATTCAAACTCCAAGCCTTACAGCGATAACTTTTGCTTTTTTAGATGTCTGGCCGTGTTTAAGGGTGGTGCCGTTAAGAATGTTAGAAAACCCACGCGTCGGCTCGTCGAACAGTGGCAAACACAGCAGGGACTAACGTCCCTCATCGATTTCCCCGGGGTTAGTTTAATCGATATTCCAGCCTTAGAAAAATGTTTTAATATAAATATTGACGTTTTCGAGTTTGACGACGCGGAAAACCTGACACCCAAACTTAGAGGTAGTGATAGTTTTCCAGATACTTTGCGTCTTTTAATGTTTAAAAACCATTTTATGTATATTGCAGATATTGATAGGGCCAGTCATTCTTTTTCGTGTCCCAAGTGCGGTAAATTGTGGAAGATTTATAAGTTTATGGAGCGCCATGAAAAGACCTGTGCCGGCTCTAAGAAAAAGGAAATTTTTAAAGGTGGTGTCTATACCCCGCCAGAGACCATTTGGGAAACGCTCAATGAGCTGGGAATAGATACAAAATTCGTCTTTCCCTATTGAGCCACGTTTGACTACGAATGTTATTTTGATAACACTGTAGTGCCCAGTGGTAACGCCACTACATACACAGCCAAACACGTCCCCCTGTCTTGCTCGGTGGCTTCTAACGTCATCGGTTTTGAGGCCCCCGTGTGTTTTATCACAACGGGTGACCCGCAAGACTTGGTCAATAGGATGGCTAGCTATCTGATCAAAATTTCCGAGGGAGCTTACGAGATTCTGCGTGCGTATTTTGACGACGTATACACACAACTCGAGGCTTTAGAGAAGCTTGGTAATTGTAGTGGGTTTGATGGTATTGTATGATGGTGATATTACTAAATGTAATGTATGAGGCCAGCTGTGAAGGCTGCTGAGATAAAATGTAGTTGTGAATTGTCAGAAGGCCTTTCTTGCTACCACTACGACCTCACACTCAATTTTTTTCTTAATGAATGTAGCTATGTAAAATGTCTAGGGTTATGATATGTAATGTGGTGTGATAGTTATGGATACACCCACAGATATTTAAGCAGACTAATAATATTTAACAAATATTATAATACACTGAACTAACTCAAGAGTATAAAATTTTTGATAGAATTATATTACATTTATTTGTTCTGGATCAAGTTTTATGTTGACCAGAACTTTTTTAAAAAAAAGAGGATTTAAAATTTATGAAAGAAATGCATGGAATGTTACATAATAAATGCAAGAGTGTACATATATAAGTACTAGACTAGTTAGTTTTATTAAAATGTTCTAGTAGTCATCTACTTGGGAGGATAGTTAATGCTTGTGCTGTTGGGGTGGCCTCATCACACCTGTCTATATTGACTACACAGTGTCCAGTAAATTACAGGAATTTTATGGGTATTAGTAACTAAAAGGCGTTGGTGAACTTCCAGCAGACCAGAGGCTCACTCAACTTGCATATGTAGCTCTGGTGCTGAGATCTGGTGGTCCCACCTCTCCGTGCTGGCGGGCAATAATAGTGGTCTCTGTCACAACGTACTGCACAGATACACTCGAGTAAAATCACCAACTGAATGGACACCGCCTTGTTGACAACTGAAACTCACAGCTCAGATTATGAATAAAGAACACAGAAATGCTAGCAAAACTCAGCTGAGCTGCTGGCTATAGTATGGCGTCCCTGAACTTATTTCACTTTCTTTCATTTGGAAATCACCACACTTTAAAATACTGTGTCTATCATCAAACAACTATTGAGGAATGGCCCCACTTCTCGTCTGAGCGCCGATAAAATGATTGTCTGTGGCCAATCACTGCCTAAGTTTATTTCAAATTCAAATTTCCTACCCTAAAGTCATTTCAGTCATGCTTCAGTCAAGTATGGATGTTTATCTGTTAGTCTGTCCGTCTCTACTTGTTTTTTTTTTCAAAAACGTACTTGATTTTTGAACCAACCTTTCTCTCCCCTCCAAAATTTTGTCGTTAAAAGTTATATTTAGACACAGCTCCCACCAATGTCCCTTCGCTTCCCTACTAAGTAGATTTGAACACCTGCGTCTCAAGGTCGTGTTTTTGTGTGCAAATAGCGACACTTTTTATTCCATACAGTCTGTCGCTGATGTGAACAACACTGTCTTTTGTCATTATCTTCAATATTATCTATCCGTCTGTAAAATTAAGAACATATTAGTTCACTGCTCAGAATGGGCCATCCGGCCAGCTAATTTTTATATTCCTAACATTAATATTACGAAAAAGTTACTTTCTAATTTTTGTAATATTCCAAACATCTGCGTTCTGCCGCTGAATTCAAATCAAAGGCTTGGTATCGCAAAAGCGACCAATAAATGACTGTGGCGTAACATATCCAAGGTCCCTTCTGTCGAGTTCCTTACTTTATGTCAACTTGGGGAAACGTGACTTTTCTCCGTTTCCCCCCCAATTGCGTCTCCTTAGCCTTTCTAGTCTCACGCAATCTTTCCAGTCATATTTTTTCCTTTTTATCCGCCGTTCCCCTCCTGTCTAGCAAGTCAATTTTTATGGAGGGTGATGACCCGCGGTCTGGGCGATCATGTACTATCAGCAGCCTACGCATTATGTTTTTATCCTTACATGTTATCTTTGGAGGTATTTTACCGTTGTATCTCTGTCAATTTCACTACACATCTCCCCACTTGAAAACATGCCTATGGCAAGTTCCAAGACCAGCGATACACATAGGTAAAATTACTCCTCACGTCTGCCACTACTCTAATTTTGATCACAGGGGTGCCGACTGAGGAAATCTGCACCGACATTCAATTTACGGCTTGCATAAGCGACTGGTTTCAGTTCCCCATCAGGTGAAGATGATCTTTGCAACAAAGCCCCTCCTAGTCCTACATTACTTGCATCGGTTCTTAAGACAAAGTCCTGTGTCAAATCAGGTAGTTTGAGAATAGGCTTGCTAGTGAGTTTTTCCTTTAACTCTTGGAACGCTAGTTCACATTGTGCAGTCCAAATAATTTTATCTGGAAGTCCCTTGCGAGTCAGATCAGTCAGAGGAGCACAAATAGCGTTAAAATTCTTGATGTATTTCTGATAAAATCCGCATAACGACACAAATGATCGCACGTCCTTTTTTGTTTGCGGCCTAGGTGCTCTCTGCAGTTTTTCCAAGTTCTTAGGATCAGGGGTCATATTACCCTGATATACAGTGTGTCCCAAGAATTCCAACTCTTTGCATCCAATACAACATTTTGTTGGCCTAGCAGTTAAGTTCGCCTCCCGAAGTCTATCAAACAACATCTCCAGAGCTTCAATGTGTTCTTCAAATGTCTCTGTGGCGACGAGAATATCATCCATGAAATTCGTGATACATGGGTTATTCAGGGGATCCAACAATTTGCGCATCATCCTTGAAAACACACTCGGAGCATTTTTCAGTCCGAATGGTAGCATATTGAATTCATAATGTCCAGCCGAAGTGCTAAAAGCCAAATAAGGTCTCACTTCAGGCTTCACTGGGATCTGGTAATAGCCTTTACTAAGATCCACCTTTGAAAAGTATTTTGCCTTGTTCAGTCTGGCAAATAACTGTTTTGTGTCTGGTAATGGATCCACTTGTCCTTCTGTGACAGCATTCAGTTTCCTGTAATCTATGCACAGTCTGTGTTCCCCAGACGGTTTTCTCAACAAAACGACACTAGAACTAAAAGATGATTCACTGTGCGAAATAATCCCCTCCTTCAACAAATACTCTATTTCTTCCTTCAATGCCTTCTCCTTCGCGAACGGAATAGAATAGGCTCTCATACAGATTGGGTTTGAGTCTACCAGTTTCATGTCATACTGTAGCAAATTTGTATGGCCTGGTTTATCTGTTAATACATCTGTATGTTCCTCCAGAACCTGTTGAACTCTCTCCCTCTGGTTTTTAGTCAGGTGCTTACTGACTTTTACCTGTGCTGCGGTTTCACAAGGATGTAATGGGTATTCATGTGAGGTGAGTGGTTCCTTTTGCATCTGGGTTGCAATAGCCAAGGTCAATAAGGGGGTGCTTTCCTGGAGTGGTCTGTCCAGATACTTCTTTAACAGGTTTACATGATAAACTTTCTCCTTCCCCTTTTTGTCAATTTTATAGTTTGTTCTAGACACCTTCTCTAGAACCGTATATGGACCTTGCCAACCAATTTGTAATTTATTCTGGCTTCCCGGTAGTAGAAGCAGCACCTTCTCTCCGACTGCCAGTTCCCTGTCCTTTGCCTTCCTATTAAAATATGCTGCATGTTTCTTCCTGGCTTGCTTCAAATTATCATTTGCCAGTTTCCATCCAGCTTTCAAACGAGTGGTCAGTTCGTTCACGTATTGATACGATGAGGTAACAGTCTCTTCCGCCTTCTCATCTGTCCAGGTCCTTAATAGAGCTTCTAATGGACCTTTTATTGGCCTCCCAAATAGCAGAGTTGCGGGAGCCATCCCGGTTGAACTATGTGGTACCTCCCGGTACGCAAACAATGCGGCGGGCAGGAATTGATCCCACAGATCCGGTTTTTCGTGTGCCAGCTTTCTCAGGATAGAAATGAGAGTCCCGTTGAACCTCTCTACCTGGCCGTTCCCTTGTGGATGGTACGGACTACAATGAAAGTGTCTGGCTTGAAATAGCTTAAAAACTTCTTCCGTTAGTTTCCCCTTGAACTGAGAACCATTATCCGTCAAGATTTGATGCGGGAATCCTAATCGGGTAAATATTGTAAGTAGTGCCTCTGCTACATGTTTTGAATCAATTGATGGCAGGGCTACCGCCTCTCCCCACATAGAACAAGTGTCCACCAGAGTAAGGATGTAACTGTTCCTCCTCTTGGTCCGAGTGAGAGGTCCTACAATATCCACTGCAACCCTCTCAAAAGGTGTTCCCACTATGGGCATTTCCCCTAGAGTTGCAGGAGCAGTCCAGTGCTTTGGAGCTACCCTTTGACATTCTGGGCAGGATTTGACATATCTTTTTATATCCTCCGTTATCCCTGGCCAGAAGTAATGACAAGCTATACGCTGTCCTGTGGCGCTGATCCCCATGTGACCACTGAAGGGAATCGCATGCCCGAGTTCCATCACTTTATCTCTATATGAAGTGGGAAGAACCAGCTGGTTGTGACCATTTGTTCCAGTTCCGGCCTTCCTGTATAAGAGTTTGTTCTTCATGAAATATTCCCCCTTGCTCGGAGGTGTGTGGCATTTGGGCAATTTTTTAAAACAGGGCTTGAGTGTCCTATCCTCAGCCTGCGCCTTCCTCATCTCCTCTGGATGAGCATTTATAGGTTCACCTTCTTCCTCCTTCTTCTGTGACCTGGTCTGCACTGTCGCCATGATCACAGGTTTCTCGGGATTCCCCAAGAAGACGTATCTACACCCCAATATCAGAGGGTAGATTGGTTCATCTATCACTGCTGCTCTGATTTCTCCCTCCACATAGCGAGTTTTCACCGTTATCCTTGCGATGGGAAGTGTCATGAGTGGTATGTCCTTAGTCGCCCCTTGTATTTCCACTGTTTCTGTGGTATACTGACTTGGGTCCACTAGGCTAGACTTCACAACTGAATCATAATCCAAACCTGTATCATAAAGGCACCTTATGGTGACCCCATTACAAATAACATCCTCACAAACTGGGGGGTGATAAGGTTCCTGTTGTCCATTAGGATTAACCTTTAATCTTCGCGTCCCCGACTTCATTGCAGCAATGTTTGAAGGTTTCCTTCTACAAAATTCGGTGTTATGGTTATCCTTCTTGCACCATTTACACCATCTTTTTCCTTGGTTCAACGGTTTTCTTTCATTGAACTTTTGGTCATTGAACTGTGAGTTTCTGTCGCGATAGTCATTTCTTGGCCGCTCAAAGTTTGTCCTACCTTTATTTCCCTGCTCTCTATTATCAAATTTATTAAATTGCTGTGGAGCTTTAAAATTGTCTATGTGCTTCTTTTTAGCACCACTTACCTCTGCCTGAGCTGCCTGATACCTCTCAGCAACATTTAAAATTTCCCCCAACTTCTCTGCACCTTGTTCCATGAGAAATTTTCTCATGTCTGGAGCCATGGACTCTCTCAATTGCTCAATCATGATCATTTCTTTAAGATCTTGGGTCTTCCCCAGAGCCGTCCATTTCTCCAAATAGGTTTCTAGTCTAGCAGAGAATTGGTGGTATGTCTCCCCAGACAACAGTTTGGCATTTCTAAATTTCTTACGATAAAATTCACCATTCTTCTCGTACCTTAATAACAAAGCCTGCTTTAACATGTCATAATTGTCTTGGTCTTCCCTGTTCATTTTGGCAAATACTTCATAAGAAGTACCTCTCAATCCCTGTGATAGCTTTAAACTCCACCTCTCTCTCTCTAACCCATATGTAGTAGCTAATAACTCAAAACGTCCTAGGTACCCCTCTATGTCATCGTCTTTTTCAACAAAATGGTCTAAATGAAACCCCATAGCTGAGTTTGAGGCTCCCAGACTGGGCGTAGCATCTGAGGCAAAAGGGCTGGCACCATTTTCAGGAGCCGGGCCTTGTAATTCCAGCTCCCTTAGTCGTAATTCGTGCTCCCTTTGCAACCTTCTATCTTCTGCCTCCCTTTCGGCAGTCAACCTTTTTTCTTCTGCCTCCCTTTGCTGTCGTTTTTCTTCTGCCTCCCTTTGCTGTCGTTTTTCTTCTGCCTCAATCTGCAGCCTCTTAATTTCTCTATCAGCCTCAATTTGTAACCTCTTCTCTTCAGCTACCTTTCTATCTTCCCTTTCAATATATTTATCACATTCAGCCGTTACATATTGAATTAAAATCTGACCATCCATTCCCATCTCCTCTGCGGTCAGCACAGCAGCTGATCGGAATTTTGCTAGCTCCGCCATACTTTTCAGACAATATAATAATATACAAGCTAAATCTCTAACCAGTAAATACACTAAGTACTTCTTATGACTATAGTCTAACTAATTCTAACTAACCAGTTAACTAATTAATTATCACTGGCTGTGAAGATTCACCAACTTTTATCTGCAGGGACACTTTTAATTTTAAAGGGAATTTCACAATTTTTTTCCCCTAATTTTATTTCTCCAACCAGGAGATCCTAATATTACTGTTGGGCTAATTATCCCTGGACAACACCCCAATGTATGTAGTGGGTTTGATGGTATTGTATGATGGTGATATTACTAAATGTAATGTATGAGGCCAGCTGTAAAGGCTCCTGAGATAAAATGTAGTTGTGAATTGTCAGAAGGCCTTTCTTGCTACCACTACGACCTCACACTCAATTTTTTTCTTAATGAATGTAGCTATGTAAAATGTCTAGGGTTATGATATGTAATGTGGTGTGATAGTTATGGATACACCCACAGATATTTAAGCAGACTAATAATATTTAACAAATATTATAATACACTGAACTAACTCAAGAGTATAACATTTTTGATAGAATTATATTACATTTATTTGTTCTGGATCAAGTTTTATGTTGACCAGAACTTTTTTTAAAAAAAGAGGATTTAAAATTTATGAAAGAAATGCATGGAATGTTACATAATAAATGCAAGAGTGTACATATATAAGTACTAGACTAGTTAGTTTTATTAAAATGTTCTAGTAGTCATCTACTTGGGAGGATAGTTAATGCTTGTGCTGTTGGGGTGGCCTCATCACACCTGTCTATATTGACTACACAGTGTCCAGTAAATTACAGGAATTTTATGGGGTATTAGTAACTAAAAGGCGTTGGTGAACTTCCAGCAGACCAGAGGCTCACTCAACTTGCATATGTAGCTCTGGTGCTGAGATCTGGTGGTCCCACCTCTCCGTGCTGGCGGGCAATAATAGTGGTCTCTGTCACAACGTACTGCACAGATACACTCGAGTAAAATCACCAACTGAATGGACACCGCCTTGTTGACAACTGAAACTCACAGCTCAGATTATGAATAAAGAACACAGAAATGCTAGCAAAACTCAGCTGAGCTGCTGGCTATAGTATGGCGTCCCTGAACTTATTTCACTTTCTTTCATTTGGAAATCACCACACTTTAAAATACTGTGTCTATCATCAAACAACTATTGAGGAATGGCCCCACTTCTCGTCTGAGCGCCGATAAAATGATTGTCTGTGGCCAATCACTGCCTAAGTTTATTTCAAATTCAAATTTCCTACCCTAAAGTCATTTCAGTCATGCTTCAGTCAAGTATGGATGTTTATCTGTTAGTCTGTCCGTCTCTACTTGTTTTTTTTTTCAAAAACGTACTTGATTTTTGAACCAACCTTTCTCTCCCCTCCAAAATTTTGTCGTTAAAAGTTATATTTAGACACAGCTCCCACCAATGTCCCTTCGCTTCCCTACTAAGTAGATTTGAACACCTGCGTCTCAAGGTCGTGTTTTTTGTGTGCAAATAGCGACACTTTTTATTCCATACAGTCTGTCGCTGATGTGAACAACACTGTCTTTTGTCATTATCTTCAATATTATCTATCCGTCTGTAAAATTAAGAACATATTAGTTCACTGCTCAGAATGGGCCATCCGGCCAGCTAATTTTATATTCCTAACATTAATATTACGAAAAAGTTACTTTTTAATTTTTGTAATATTCCAAACATCTGCGTTCTGCCGCTGAATTCAAATCAAAGGCTTGGTATCGCAAAAGCGACCAATAAATGACTGTGGCGTAACATATCCAAGGTCCCTTCTGTCGAGTTCCTTACTTTATGTCAACTTGGGGAAACGTGACTTTTCTCCGTTTCCCCCCCAATTGCGTCTCCTTAGCCTTTCTAGTCTCACGCAATCTTTCCAGTCATATTTTTTCCTTTTTATCCGCCGTTCCCCTCCTGTCTAGCAAGTCAATTTTTATGGAGGGTGATGACCCGCGGTCTGGGCGATCATGTACTATCAGCAGCCTACGCATTATGTTTTTATCCTTACATGTTATCTTTGGAGGTATTTTACCGTTGTATCTCTGTCAATTTCACTACAGTAATTCAGAAGGGCTCCTTGACAGACTAGATAATTATTTACAGGAGCTACCAGTGTTAGGGTTCAGTTCTGGCAAGTATGACGTGAATGTGATCAAACCGTACCTCATCAAATATTTCATGGGTGAAGAGTTCAAATTTTTAGTCAAGCGCAATAATAATTTTATGTGTATTGCCACTCTCGAGTTAAAGTTTTTAGATATAATCAATTACTTAGCCCCCGGTTTTAGCTATAGCAAGTATCTCGCGGCGTATAACGTTAAAGAAACTAAAGGATATTTTTGTTACGAATACATAACAGATTTAGCAAAATTAGATGAAACGGCGTTACCACCCCACTCGTCATTTTTTTCCGCCCTAAAGAATACTAATATTTCCGTCGACGAGTACGCCGAATGTCAGAAGGTGTGGGCCGATAACCACATGACCACGTTGCGTGACTTTCTCACATGGTACAATAACAAAGACGTAGTCCCTTTCCTGCTGGCGTTAGAACAACAAGTTAGTTTTTACGCGGACCTAGGCGTAGATATGTTCAAAGATGCGATTTCCGTGCCCGATGTCACGTTAAAATACCTCTTCAAAACCCTCCCATCCAACGTCTCTTTTTCGTTATGCTGCGAGCGGTAGGCAGATTTGCACACGTTGCGCCAAAACATAGTCGGGGGACCTTCCATTATATTTCATAGGCTCCACGAACAAGGTAAAACGTGCATTAGAGGTGGCAAAATGGCACAATGCATTAAAGGTTTTGATGCCAACGCCCTTTATTTGTGGGCGCTAATGCAGAAAATGCCCACTGACTTTCCCGTTAGACGATACAGGGAGGATGGTTTCAAACACCACAAAGTCCATAAATATACCGTGCAGTGCCGCGACTGGTTGAGTTGGGTCTCGCACCAAAATAAAGTGGTTTTGAAAACCCAGTTTAACGGTCGTGAAATGTCGTTGGGGTATATGTACATTAGGGTAGACGGTTGGGACAAATACTCTCGTACCGCCTACCAGTTCCACGGCTGTCTGTTCCACGGCCACCCTGACTGCCCACTAACCGCCGGTCGTGACGTTAACCCAGTCAACAAAAAACCTTTGACTGAATTGTACACAAAGACGCTGGAAATCGGTTCTTATTTGAAGTACGAGTGCGACGTCAAATTGGTCGAAATGTGGGAATGTGAGTGGCAAGAGTTGAAGAAAACCGACCCATCAATCGGTCGCTTTCTGCGCGCCACCTTCCCGACCGTGAAACCCTCGTACACCAAATGTCGGTACCCATTAACAGAAAAACAGATTCTCGCCTCGGTGTTAGACGAGACCTTGTTTGGCCTAGTCGAGTGTGACATTCATGTCCCCGACTCCCTAAAAAAACATTTCTCGGAAATGACGCCCATTTTCAAAAACATTGACGTCACGAGAGAAGATATTGGGTTTTCATGCGGGAATACGCCGAGAAACACAAACTCCTGACTACACCCAGACGAACGTTGATCGGGAGTTATGTGGGCAAAAAGATTCTGTTGGCGACACCTTTGCTTCGATGGTACCTGACCAAAGGATTAGAAGTCACCTGTATTTACCAGGTGATTGAATATGCACCTGTGACGTGTTTTAAACAGTTTGGGGACCCTGTTTCGAACGCGCGTCGACAAGGTGATACAGATCCTGCCTACGCCATAACCAGCGAGACCTTGAAACTGTTGGGTAACGCGGCTTATGGTAAAACATTGACCAATAAGGCGAAGCACGTGGATGTCTCGTACACGATGGGAGAGGATACGTCTGACCTAATAAATTCCCCCCGATTTAGGAAAATAACGTTAGTGACGGACGGCATTTTTGAAGTAGAAAGACTTAAACAGACAATTAGTTTGGACCTGCCCGTGCAGATAGGATTTTTCGTGTATCAGTACGCTAAATTGAGAATGTTAGAGTTTTACTATGACTGCTTAGATAAATTTGTAGATAGGTCAGACTTTCAGTTGTGCGAGACAGACACTGACAGTCTTTACTTAGCCCTTAGCGTGAATAACTTAGCGGACGTTGTTAAGCCCGCTATGCGACGCGAATTTTAAAGTACCTACCACCAGTGGTTCCCCGCCGAAGTATGCCCCGAACATAGACCCGTTTTCGTCGCTAGCGAGGGTAAAACGCGCGCCGTTTGTCAGAAATGCCGCGAACAAAAATTATTCGACAAACGCACACCGGGCCTTTTTAAATTAGAATACGAAGGCAGCGGGATGATTTCGCTGTGCAGCAAGACTTATCACTGTTTTGGTGATTATGACAAGACCACCACAAAAGGACTCAGCAAACACCACAACAAAATCGACAAAAATACATTCTTACAAGTACTCAACACACAACAAGCACAGGGCGGGAAAAATATCGGGTTCCGAGCATACAAATCCTCCATCTACACATACGAACAACACCGCAACGCCCTGTCTTACTTTTACATCAAACGACAGGTACATCCCGACAACGTCACCACATAACCCCTCAATATCTAAACTCTCTGTCTTCCACTATGTACACACAAAAACCACCTACACACAGATACCTACAGGTATATACAACACACAATACCCACCTCTCTATTTCTTACGACGTGACGACAATGTGACGACACCCCTCAAGGTCTGGCCTGGAACTGTACCCCAGTGTTATTATATTTCTTACTGTGATAATGTTACTACTGTAACAAAACACCACTAATTGAAATACACATTGTCTTTCCAATATAAATATGTATATAACAAAGTACCTGTGTGATCCTATGTGTTATTTGTCAATATAAACTCATATTGCTATTTGAATAAAATATATGTTCCTATATGTTTTGTTACTATAAAACAGTATTTGAAAAATAAACTATATTAACTAAAATTCATTTTTGTTACCTATATATCGTCTAAATATATCGTCTAACTGTTCGTATAACTGTTGTAAAAAATATCGTCTAACTGTTGTCCTGTATGTCTACTTATTGTATGTCTAAATATATATCGTCTAACTGTTATCTAAATATATCGTCTAAATATATCATCTCAAGTCTAAATATATCTTCTAACTGTTGTCCTGTATGTCTACTTTTTGTATGTCTAAATATATTGTCTAAATATATCCTCTTCCTGTTATCTAAATATATGTCTATAAATATCGTCTTCTTGTTACCTAAATATATTATCTAATTATATCTCTATATAAAAGTCATCGGAGTATTTTCCTATATCAAAAGTCACGCGCCACCACAAAGCGCCACCACATTTTCCTTATATAAAAGTCACGCGCCACCACCTTTTCCTTATATAAAAGTCACACGCCACCACAAAGCGCCACCACATTTTCCTTATATAAAAGTCTCGCGCCACCACAGCGCGCCACCACAATAATACCTAAAAGGTACATTGTATACTACTAATGGTTTCACTTCATGGGGAACATACTCCTTATTAACCACTAGCTTTATTGGTCTGTGGGTCGCTGCCTGCTAGTTGGCCAAGTACCTGTCGGTCAATTTTGTGAAGGATGTCCCTTGTGGCTAAAGCTAGGTCTGGAGTGGAAGTGGTGTGCCATTTTTTAGAGTAGTAACTGGGTTTATCATCTGGCCTGTTGATAAGGTGTCTATCTCCCAGTCCTCCACTTCCTCTCCTCTACTGCCTGTAACCGGATATCCCCATCTTTCCGAGTGGCTGTTGAAGTCGTATTCAGTTCAAAGGTTAAATGCCGTTAGAGTGTTTGATAGCAAGGACAATAGTCTTATTACGTTTCAGATTAATGTTTTATCTTTTACTTAAATAAAGCGATAAATGTCGTATTTGTATTTAGTGGTACGCAAAAATCGCATTGTTGCGTGTCTTTTATATTGTTATCGTTAATATTTAGTGACAGGATGGTTCCTGTGGCCAAATTCATTTCTAGGGTAGTAGACGTTTCCGACACCGAAACAAGCCAAAATCACTCAAAATTATTTGAGCCACAATGAACGAAGTGGACGGTATACATTTTTATTGAGACTGTGACACTGCTCCAAATTCAATACAGTTCAGGCCAATATACAAATGGCACATTATATGCAGTCGTCGATATAACTTTAGGCAGTCCGTTCATGTCTGGAACGCTGTCCTTTTCATTCTCAACATTTTTAATATATATTCACACTCGACACTGAGAATCTATACTCCCTGTAAATGCAGATAACTGGATACACCTTACAGAAGATCTTGAGGTATTAGTGATGGAATAACACAGGGATATATGCTGAAATTACGTAGCTCAAACACATGCGTCCACTCACCATGACATACAATGGTAGAAGACTCTAGCAGACAATCTCCTCACTTCTGCATTTTTAGTGTCACGTCTGCCCAACAACCATATTGGCATGACGTCACTTCCTGTATTAATAAGTGACTCCGTATAAAATAAACAAACAAGGAGCCCTGTTGAGCTACGTATTATACCGACACAATCGTTATGATTTTTAATCATAACACGCATAGATAGATAGATAGATAGATAGATAGATAGATAGATAGATAGATAGATAGATAGATAGATAGATAGATAGATAGATAGATAGATAGATAGATAGATAGATAGATAGATAGATAGATAGATAGATAGATAGATAGATAGGTAGTTGATAGATAGAAGCGTGACGGTACCGTGAATTGAACCCGGCACTTTGCGACGAGAGACCAGAGCTCTAACCAGCTCTGTCTTTCAGTCAGAAACTCTGAGATACCTATTGATGGCTTTTTTCGCGTTTAAACTCCTGTCTTTGTGAGATGCTTGTGGATGTCTTGTATGGGTTTCTGGGTGCTTTTCTCGGAGTAGTGGTACTTTCCTATGGTTTTCTGTCCTAGTTTGTGTTAGTACTCACCATAGATGTCTTGTCTATGGTTCGTGCCACGCGCAGATGTCTTGTATGTGTTTTGAGACACATCTAAACGCTATTCTGAGAGACGCTTAGATGTCTTGTATGTGTTCTGAGACACGATTAGATGACGTGTCTGTGTTTTGAGGCACGTATAGACTCCTTGTCTCGGTTTTGAGACACGTGTAGACGCCTTGTCTCTGTTTTGAGGCTCGCGCAGACACCTTCTAATCTGTGTTTTGTGATAGTCCCTACGCTTAGATGTCTCGTGTTTGATTAGTGAAACGTGTAGCTGTTGTGTTTGCTCTGCAATATGCTGTGTTGTACTGCATGTGTTTAATGATGCACATTTGTCAGTGTTTATTTTTACAAACTTCTGGCAAACACGTATACTTATTAAGTGGTGCACACGAGTCTGTATTTAATGGTACGCACATGTCTATATTAGCGGTACTAACATGTCTGTAATCAGTGGTAAGCGAGATAAAGACAAGTGAAAAGCATACCTGTAGACTATACCTTATATTAAAACCCTCATACATTGAATACACGAAGGTTACTTTTCTTTCGGCAAAGTCACTACAAACAAATTCCTGAAACAGTGGATCCTGGTACACCACGGTAAACCTGAACAAGACCGTAGTGTTTACTGACTGGTAGCTCTGTGGTATCAGAAGAACTGTTCCTAAATCAAGTAGGAGAAAGTGGTCAACAAAAGATATATATATTAGAATTATTTAATGCATGTATTGTTGACCAAAAACTGATTTTCATTTAGTTCATACCTGCAGCAAATTAAATGAGGAAATACGAATGCAGGTAGAGGAGAGAAGAGGAGAGAGAGAGAAAAAGAAAGGCTGGAAAGAGAAGGTTAAGAAAGAAAACAGATCGCATCTCGATGAAATATGTGCGTATGGATACAGGAACTGTCGAAGTGCCTATCAACGTGTAGCCATTATACAAACAATCATCTACAATGTCGATATCCTCATGATCCAGGAGAGAAATTTAAAAGCCAATAGTGTTATCAATTGCCCAAGCTACAGACGTTACTCCGGTCCATGTGGGCCTGATAGACGAGGGCAAGCTATATATGTAAAACATGAACTCCCTCATTCGTGGCTGGATACAAGTTCCCAAACTAGAAAGGGTGTGGAATTGCAGGGGATTGCTGTGAATATAGGCGGCCAGGAGTGGCGAGTCTACAATGTATATGCTCATGTCGACCATCTTACAGCAGAGAGTGATTGGAATGTTCTGACGGAATTGTCTGAAGATTCTAACTTAAGGTGTTTAATTGCTGGCGATTTCAATGCTAGATCCATGGAGTGGGGAAACATTACGGAAAATAGGCAGGGTATAGCTTTGAGCTAGTTTATAAATTAATAAAACGGTATTGAATCAGTTTTACAAATAACAGTTCACATGAGACAAGGGACGTTTCGGGTTTTACCCTTCGTCAGCCAGAAACAGGTGACAAAGACAAAAATATGTAATTTTTGTCTTTGTCACCTGTTTGTGGCTGACGAAGGGTAAAACCCGAAACGTCCCTTGTCTCATGTGAACTGTTATTTGTAAAACTGATTCAATACCGTTTTATTAGTTTATAAACTTATATTCCTTACCAGTTTTACTGCAGCCCCTTAATTTATTAGCTTTGAGCTAGGCATTACTTAACATGAACCTTGCCATACTGAATGATGGACGCCCAACTTCACTGGCAACTAAACCTGGGGATACAAATGATGTCTTAGATTTGGCATTCATGTCTAGTGCTGCCACCACAATGGCACGTTGAGATGTATTAGGTGCACAGGAAAGTGATCACCTACCTTGCGTGTTACTTAATTCAAAGGGTGAGACCACTAGACACAGAAAACCTAAACAGACCTTCAAGTATCCTTCAGGCCCACTCGACTGTAAGAGACCTATACACGCATTGCATCAAAATGCCAAACAAAATTCTCTGGTGGAATAAGACAGTGGAGGAAGCGTTGATAGAAAAGGAAAAAGCAACAAAGGAATGGCAGAAACAGAAGAATGATGAATGAGGGAGAGATTGAAGAGATGAAGGAGAAACAGCTGTAGCATGTTACGCAATTGCCTAGTTAAAGGCATGAAGATAGGAAAAGTGGGACAGAGGTATACAGCCTAATATTCCTGGAATTAGGCCACATGTATGCAAGCCCGATACAAATGTATGCAAGCGAATGCAGCAGTATTTTCTTGTGTGTATCTGGGACAGCAAATCGGAGACTGGGTTTCCCACGAACCGACCGAAACAATGCTTGGATAGTTAATATGGAGTAATACATGTGTGCAGACATAGGTTAGGCTCAAGGATCGCAAAAGACAACGAGAGAACTTAAAAGGATGAGAATGGTCTTCTTTTATAGGGGATGACCTCATTTATATGCAGGTCCAAGGAAATTTGAAGGAATGAAGTAGTTGAGAAGATTTTTGCAAGACAGAGTGTCAGTACATCGAGGAATCCTGTGGTTTTCGTATTCGAAAGTAATTATAAAATCGTTAACACGACCGCTATAGGAAAATACCATAT